>BBXU01002013.1:0-14639 GCA_001598975.1 Parachlorella kessleri
CCCCCCCCTACCCCCCACCACCACCACCATCACCACCCACCCACACCCACTTACCAACCCACCCGCCACCGTCACCCACAAACCGCCCACCCGCTTCCCCCCTTCTTCAACCAATCACTCCATTTCGTGCCACCCTCCCGCAGCTGCTGCGCGTGCTGGGCCTGCCCCGCGAGTGGCTGGCGCTGCTGGTGGACGAGCCCCAGCAGGGCCCCATCCACATACTGGGCATGGGCGAGCAGCTGCACGAGCAGGCGCTGGCGGACCGCATACGGGGCTCGCGGTGGGAGAGGGTGGTTGCGATCCGGCCAACAGGTGGGGACGAGGGACTGTGGAGTGGGAGGGGGCATGCTGGTGGGTCTGTGCGCTGGGTAGGCAGGGCCCTGTGGATATTCTTGCTGGTGGTTTGTGGTTTTGCACAAGCAGGAGAGAGGCAGCGTGTAGGGCAGTGTCGGGCGTGGGGGAGCAGCAGCAGCGATAGGCACCGGCGGACATGGTCGATACCAAGAGGTAGGGGCCGCGCTGAGGTGTGAGCGCTTGGTGCAGGGATATGCCGCGGTCTGGCGCGTGCTTAAGTGGGAACCGTCATGCCAGGAGCCAGCTGCGTGGTGTTGCCTGCAGCTGTCTGCCAGGGGCGATCCTGCCGTGATGGCATTGGCCCCATGGTTGCAGGTGGCAGACGATATGCATGGCAGGCGGAGTTGAACACCCTCCTTTGGCTCTGGTTTCAGTCATACAGCCTGGATGAAGGTTACACTGTGGTTGCTGTGCAGGTGCTGTGCTGTGCAGGTGCTGTGTACCACCTGCAGTGCGAACACCTTGGTTGCCATGCAAGCATGCGCACTTGAGCGGGGGATGCCACTGTCATTGCCATCCCACTTGCGTGCAGGCTGGACCTTTAAGAAATCGGGAGGCCTGAGTACTCGCACTGCAGGCTGTGTCACGATTGTCGGCGTGCCATACTCCGAGCACAGCTCGTTTGAGGAGCTCCGTGACTGCGTCAGGACTTTGAAACCCAAGAAGATCGTCCCTACCGTGAATGCGGCAGGTGGTGAAGCGGGGAGTACGCTGCTTTGTTGCTTTTTGTGCCGGGGAGCCGGGGGCGCGGGGGAAGTTCCACCCTGGCAGCCACCATGTGCAGGCAGAGTGCTTGGAGGGCTGTTGCACAGCCGTAGGGTCCTCGTCACAGCAATAGGGATGGTGCCTGCAGTGCGATGCGCAGCACCACTGCACGTGTATGGTCCTAGTGGCCTGGCCCCATGGCAGTGGCGGCCAGGCTGTTGTGTGCGACTAATTGCAGATGCCTCAAAGTCAGGTTTAACAGGGCCTGCTGGCGGACTGCATAGTGCTACTGACATGACAGTAAGTGACATTGTGCTGCTTGGCGTAACCCACTGCAGATACCTCAAAGTCACGGGCCCTGGTGGATCTGCTGGCGGATTGCATGGACCTGTCGCGGGACCGTACCCGGCTGGACTCCTACTTCCGGCGCGTTGTGTATCGAGGGGCGAGTGCGGTGGCCAGTGCACTGGGCAGGCATAGCGTGCTCAGCAGGCAGGAGGAGGCGGTCAGCATGGAGGGTTCTGCCGGCACGTTGCTCCCAGCCACCCCGGAAGGGAAGCAGCCGCAGGCGATTGTACTGGGCTTGTCGTCGGATGCGTGCCCTGCACAGAGTACGGTGCATGGCTCAGCACTTGAGACCGCTGCCGCAGCAGGCGCGGCTCCGGTGGAAGGCAGCAGTGCCGCTGGTGCGGCTGATGTGTCGCATGTGGCTGCTGTGGCTGGGGTGCAACATGGCCGCTGCTTGCGAGATGGCAAGCAGAGGGAGGGTCAGCAGCAGCAAGGTCCAGGGCACGCGGGCAGCTGTCTGGCTGCCAGCCAGCCGCCGCAAGAGCAGCAGTGTTGTTTGCGGCGGAGCGGTAGCGGCTTGGGCTCGGGGAGCAGTTGGGACCTTAAGATCGACTTGGGCGGCGAGGAGATGCCCTGGAAGCCGGCCAGCCTGCAGTGCGGCTATGGCACAGCTGCTGTGTTGCCTGAAAATCTCCAAGCTGGCCTGCCGCAGCGGGACTGGGTCCCACCACCGGCGGTGCCACAGTCAGAACCGCACTGCAGCGCTGACGTGGCTGCCGGCAGGAAGCCAGTTGATGTAGGCCAGAAGCAGCAGCAGGCCCGGAGCAGCAGCAGCAGCAGCTTGGCGGCGGCAGCAGAAGGAGCAGGAGCAGCCGCGGGAGCCCGGCCAGCGAACTTGCGTCCTGACAGTGAAGGGCAGGGGGCAGGACAGGAGGAGGTGGTGGATTTGACAGCAGTCGATCTTGACGAGCAACAGCGTATTTTGGACACTATCGCCAAGGCCCGGGCATCAGGAGCTGCTGCCGGCCGGGGCAAGCGGCGCAGCACCGCTGCAGGCACCGCAAGCGCGACCAAGCTCAAGCAAGGAAGCCTAAAGCACTTCTTTTATATGCCTCAAGATTGAAGCATGTATGGCTTGCGGCAGTCAAGCTAAGTGTTTGGTCCAACTTTGAGAGGAGAGGTTCGGTTCTGAGCTGCAGCGCCTCCTTGTGTAGGAGAGGGCCAAAAGTTAGGTGTGGTTGTTGGTGACGCGTAGGAGGGGGCAATCTTTATTGCAGGATTACTGTCTCCGACTTGAGTGTATAGCAGCTGTGCCGACACTTTAGTCTGGTTTATGTTGCTAGGATTATTGAAGCTCCTGGCTTAAGAGTGGCGTTAGGAGGGCAAATCTAGGGTCACTGACCATGGAGCGCAAATGATGTGATTTAAGATGGAGATGCGAGTGGCAGGAAGGGGTCTGACAGCATTCAGACAGCAGTGTGGGGGGTGCCAGCTGCGTCAATAAGTAGGCATCAGAAAGAGGGAGCAAGCCGCAAACACAGAGGCAGTAAACAACCACCGAGGCAGGAAACAACCGTGTACACCTAGATGATGTGATTGGCAACGAAACTTATGTCTTGCAAGTATGCAATTAAACTGCAGCAGAGTAATGTTAAATCATCTACGCTCCTACGTGGTCCACTCGTCCAAGACATGCTGGGCATGATATGCTCTCGTCCGTATGTAGGCAATTGTGCCGAAGGTGCACGGCCACTGCCTGCCTAGCCAACTGTCTCTGTGTGGGTATCAAGGCCAGGAACGCGCAGGCTTTCCACCAAGCAAGCGCCTGTTTGTGGACAACCCTTCTTGGATTTATGAGATTGTCCGTGCTTGTGTTGGTCAGCATGCTTGGCAACGCTGCTGCGTCTGATTGGAGGCAATGTGGTGAGGGCTTGATCAAGGTGACAGGGGTGACAGTGCAGCCAGAGCGAGTGGAAGCAGGTGCCCCCACGGCCTTCGTCCTGGAGACCACGTCGAGTAAGCTTGGTTAAAAGCCTGGCCTCTCACTTTCAGCGGGTTGCTGATTTTATGTCCCATATTCACTGGGCCAACAAGGTTACTTTTGGCGCAATTCATTGGGGGGTAGAAGGGGCTGAACTATATCAGTGTTTCCCTGCCCTGCCCCGCTTGCAGGTGCCACCGTCTCCTCAGGCACTTTGGATGTTGCTGTCAAATACATGGGCTTCCATGTGTACTCTAAGAGCGGTCCCATCTGTGATGCTGTGCCGTGTCCGCTGGAAGAAGGCCCGCAGACGCTGACCTTCAACCAGGAGATGCCTTCCACCGCGCCTCCGGTGGGTGCTTTTAGAGCATGGTGCTCTGGGGAGAGGATACTAGTTGACTTGGGAACCTGCTTTGTGCTCAGCTCATTAGCACACCTGCGGGGTACATTCTGTCAATACAACTGTTTAGAACATGCTAGGAAAGGTGGACCGGCGGCCCTAATTTTGAACCCTGCAGAGCAGCTCGCTGTTGCCAGCAATGCTGGGTGTAGGAGGAAAACGGGTGTTAAATATGTATGACCCTATCTTCTACTGCAGGGTAGCTACACCATGGTCTTGAAGGCCACGTCAGAAGAGGAGGATGAATTATTCTGTGTTGAGATCGACTTCAGCGTCCACTGGGGAGCCAATGCGGCAGGCGGCATGCTGGCGGGCCTTTTTGGGGGGAGCAGCAAGTCTCTTGGTGCAGGGAGCAGCAGCAGGTCGATACAGACCGTGGAGGCTGATGAGGATATTTGAGTGGTGGGTATATTCTGAGGTTGATGTTTTATTCCTTCCCTGCTTCTATAAGCAAGCTAGCACCAGAGGGCAGGAGGGCATCTGGTGGAGCACCAGAGGGCAGGAGGGCATCTGGTGGGACTTTGTCTAGGTTCCCTTTCACCAGGCCGGCTCTGTATGTGTAAGCCTCCTAATATGTGCAGTTGCAATAGCTGTGAGTTGCAGAAGCCGCTGATGTATGGTGTTACTCCTGCTGTAGAATGTATGGCTGGTGGCAGTTGCAGAGAGACATTGTGTGATGGTAAGGCGGGGCGGTATTAAGAGTGTGTTCCAATGGCAGTAATAGCTCCCATGCATAGTGGCTCTTTGCATTGATTCAACTACCATCTGGCTGGCTGTATCATATATATGCAGTGCACCACAACACATACGTATATTTAGGGCTTGGCACCTGGTATGCTCTATAAAAGCTTGTTGGATACACTTCCTGAGTATCTTCGGAGTATTGGGTAAGCTGGGGCTGAGGAAATGAGGAAAATGTCCCTTATCGGGAATGTGGCTGCGCTCTCTTACCTCTGGCTCCAGCAGGTACTACAAGACTTTACTGGCTGAAGCAATGCACCGAGGACATCTTGTATACTGCTCTGCCCTAGCCCGCTCAGAATCACTGTGGTTGCATTTTCTATCGACAATACAATGTCCTAGCACAATCGTGTCGAAAAAGCTGGCCCTGGCAGTGGCATTGCCCTGACAAGAGCCCAGGGCACCATAAGCATGCTGTGCTGCCAGTTCACAGCTGCGCATCGCACTCTTCCAGCCACCTTCAACTATCTCATGAGTCAGGCTTCAAATGATCGCACCTCGCCTGCAGCATGCAATTTCATGTCTTGCTTGCCTGTTTGGCTATATTTGGCTTCCTTCTCTTCCAGGCCTGTAACTCTCCGCTGCTGCTCCTGCATCAGTTCCCGCATCAACATCGCTTCAGTGGCCTCGGCTTCTTTTGCAAAGTCCTACTGTCTCGACAGTCAGGCAAGCCCAGAACTTACCGTGCATACAGTCTAGTCAGTTGGCATCTGCCATACTTCTTTTCGCATTACTTGCCACCGTCAACTAATGTTCTTGGTACCTTCAGAACTTGACCGACTGCCAACATGAACAGCATCCCTTGAAGGCCGCCCTGCGGAAAATTAGCTCAGATAACCCCCAGATCGCACTACCTGCCGACAGAAGCACATGTGTGGGCTGCAGGCACACACAGTTTTATGCGCCTCAAAGGTTAGCGCCTTCCCGGAGCAGGCACAGCACCAATAGAACCACAGTGAACAATGGCAGAAGGCTTTCCTATACTAATGCACGCAATATGTATTGATCATCAAGGAACACATCCCTTGAAAGCTCGCAGAGACAGGGCGCGACTGAACCACCTCCACTCAGTGTGCGCACCGTGACGAAGGCGTCCGTCATGCAGCATGCGCCGTCACTCAGAGCTTCATCACGACCAACAAGACTTACAGGCAAAGGTTACCGTGGCTACACGGCTTATCACTGTCAGAAAGAGCAACATCGTCTCGTTGGTAGGAGACCGCTCTACGTAGTGCGGGCAGGAGAGCCAAGGAGTTCCTCAGAAGATGCACCAGTGAAGGTATGTCCTGTGAGAACCACACGTCATGCGCCTGCAGCTCAACTGCGGTATTAGAAGCGTTACTGGCTGGGAAGGCAAGCCACCTGGACGGTTGTAGCTGTTCGCAAGTGGCCGACCTGCCTGGTGCATCCAAGGAGCTCCCAGGAAGGACCTGTCCTGTGGAGAATGCAGGTGGTACCACAACCGAGGCCAGGAGCTAGTCTGGATGGCCTGGCTAAGCCAACACAAGTTGTAGAGAAGGAAGCACCTGGCCCACTACACGCTGAGGGCTTCATCTTTCTTCTCTTCGTGGCCATCTTGTGGGGGACTTACCCTGTGGCACTAAGGTTTGACTGGGGCAGCAGCACGCTGCCGCTGCCTGTTTTTGTCTTCGCTGTGTGCCTGGGCTTTTACTCGCTATGCTGTGCCTTCCGCTTCCAAAAACCTGCACTGACAATAGGTGCAGGAATATGTCCTGGCTGAAGTGTACCTATGACTTTCCCTGCTGTCTTAAGTTCAGTTGTGTGCACCGTAGGTATGCGTACACATTACCTGGGGGGCCCACCCCACTCGTGCTCACAGCCTTGAGGGGACTCATGCAAGTGGGCCTGCTACTAGTAGCCAACCTCCTGTTCACGGCGGATGTGGAGTTAACACCAGCCGAGGCAGCAGAGCATGCCGTGGAACCCCTGGTGCGGGATGGGACCAATAGCCAGGCATTCCATAGACAGCCACAGCAGCAGCAGCAGCAGCAGCAGCAACAGCAGCATGAAGAGCAGCCACGGCCGCCAGGGAGGCAAAGTCCAGCTGGCGACCAGTCAGCGGGCTTTGGCGAGGCTTCGCTGCAGCAGCAGGGCCCACAGGCGGTGCGGCAGGGGGCTGACCTGAGTGACGGGCAACTGGGCTCACTCTTGCAGCGGCGCAAACAAGCGCAATCAGTGGAGGCTGAGGATCAGCAGGAAACTGCTGCTGCTCCTCAGCAGCAAGTGACTCATGTTGATGGGTTCAAACCAGCAGCGTCTCTGGCGGGCAGGCTGAGGGTCATGGTGGCCTCCCTCCCTCCCGCGGTGCTGGGCGGGATGGAGATAGGCCTCTACAACACACTGGGGACCACAACACAGGCAGTGGGGCTTGCGGTGAGTACGGAGATGAGTGTGTAAAGGCGGGCAAGTGCGTAGAGGAAAAGGATACCTGGGAGCGACCCTAGCCGTGCTGCTGGCATGTGCTGTGGCATATCTATGCCATACGCCCGCATCTCTGTTCAGCGGGCGGTACAGTATGCCCGGACCCAACCCCTCCCCTTACAACCCTTCGCGTGCCCATTGGTTGGCAAGGCAGGACTTTCCATTGCCGGCGGATGCACCCCCCTCCAAGCTCTCTCCCTCCCCCCTGCCCGTGCCCCAGCCCTCATTCAACAAACAACAGATAAATGTTGCCGCCCTGTTGTGCAGTACACAACAGCAACCCGGGGCTCCTTGCTCATCCAAGCCACTTCCATCTTCACCCCCATACTGGTGGCAGCGCTGGGGGACGCCCCTCGGCCCTCGGCATGGGCCGGGTCGGTAATCGCTCTAGCTGGGGCGTTGCTGGTGGCGTCAGAGGGGGCTGGGAGCGGCGGCGGCTTGGCGGGTGGAGGGGAGGGCTCAACAGCCGGGGGGATCTCTCCGCTAGGTAGGCGGATCTGTGGGCATAGTAAAACCTGGCTTCTCGTTTGCTCCACTTGTGGAACTCACGGCAGCATTACCAGGTGGCTGTACGCTGTTAGACCAGACTAGGCCAAACTATGCTAGGCTGGGTAGGCGGATATCTCTATCCCAGCTTGACAGGCAGCTGATCCTCGGGTAAACCCACACCATGCCCTCTGTCCTACGCATGGCTCGGCATGCTGTCCACATGACACATGCTGTCCATATGCCTATGCAGTCGGCCACCTTTGCTTTGCAGCGGGCAGATGCCACGGCGTAGGACATGCCAGTGCCCCTCCCCCCCCCCCCACCCACCCCCAACACACACACACACACGAGGCGATCAGCCGAAGTAGTCGCCGCACATGTGGACCTAGGCCCATGGCCTAGATCCCTGGAACCGAATCCCTTATTTGGTGGATTCTGCCTGCCACTGCCTGCAGGCGGGGACGCCCTCACAATCCTGGCCGCCCTCTGCTACTCCCTGTCCGTGGTGCGCATTGGCGCCTACGCCAAGCAGGTGGCCCCGCTGCAGCTGGTGAGCATGTATTTGTTGTGGTGTATTCACACATGCAAGCCACTGAGTATGAGCATGCACCACCAGCACAATTAATTTGCTTGTGCACTACAGGCCTGCCAACTTGCCAGTCGCGTAAGAGAGGGGTCACTTACTGTTGCAGGCCCTAGGCAAGTCCGCCATGCTGGCCGTGGTCTCGGCGGCCCTGCTGTCCTGGGAGGCGGCATCGGTGGCGCTGAAAGGGGAGCCCCTGACGCAGCTGTGGCCAAACCCTGGTGACCCTGTGGCCTGGGCAGTGGTGGCCTACTCTGCGGTGGGGCCGGGGGCCCTGGCTGCATATTTCCACGTCAAGGTGAGGCGACTAAGCGGCGACTAATTGTAGTGGGATGTGTGTTTGCGGGGTGGTTAGAAAGCCGCTGCACTAGTGCACTAGTTGATGGGGCTTCTTGGCACCCCTTGGCGCCAGCTTTTGAGGGACTCGTATAGGCATGCCCTGGTGTGAGCACGCACCTTGGGCTTTGTCTGAAGCCTCTGCCAGCGGCCACAGCGAGCAGCATGGCCCTACGACTAGAAACAACAACGCTTATGCTGTCTCTTGCCCGCATGCAAACCTCTAACATAGTCGGTCAACAGCGATTCTGGTCACCATGCTGGCGTGCATGCCGTGCGCTGCCCATGCTGCCCATGCGGGCGGGCTGACTAATGACTGACCACCGTGGTGCGCATGCTTTGCCTGCAGGGACAGAGCCTGGTGTCTCCCACTGAAGCGCAGATCCTGTTCTCGACAGTGCCCCTGTGGTCAATCCTGTTCGTCACAGTGGCCCTGGGAGGCGAGGGGGGCGGCCTGTCCACTTGGCTCGGGGGTGGCGCCATGGCGGTGGCGGGTGTTGTGGCGGCACTCTAGACCACCTCTCCCCATAGGGGCTACCTCTTCCAGGCCGGGTAGGCCGCCCTTTCTGTCATCCATGCGTGGCCTGTGGAGGTGGCTGCTTGCCTCCGCCACTGGCGGGGGAGGGGTCCAGCAGTGGTATGCGGAGTTATCCATGAGAGGGCAAGGGACGTTGTCCTAACACGCATGGGGTAATAGGGATGATGTGGCCCATCTCGGAATTGGCTCTGCTGTAATTGGTAAGAGGCAAGACCCTGGCAGTGCGCAAGTTGACTCCCAAGTCTTGGGAGAGGATGGGGCTGGTTGCTTGTGCTCTGAGGTGTCAAAGCTGTGGTATGAAGGGCAGACACAAACCCTTATGGCATTTCATCCTCATCTTGTATCCTGTCTTCCCGACGGTTGTGCCAGCGGGGAGGAAGACAGGAGGAAACAAGTCTTTTTTCTATGAATTACCCGGGAGGCATAATTCCTTGTTTGGGTCCCGTAGTAAGTTTTATGTAACAGTCGCAGCATGCTGGTGTATGCCAGCAACTAAAGTAATGGTGAGACACCATAGAGCTGTACAAGGTCCGGAGGGAGCAAGTGCACCTCTCCCTATCAGACCCAGGTTAGCCCAGGTTGCCCAGGTTGCCAGTTTAGCTCTGCCCACAAGTTATACTAGTTACCCCGGAACCAGGTGGCGTCCAGCCCTGTCCGCACAGTTCACCCCTACCTCCCATCTATTTAAATTCTCTGCCACCGTCGTCAACAAATACACTCATGCGGCTGGCACCGTGTACCCTTCTCCCGTAACCTTGCTAGGCACCAAGGCTTACCCAAGAAGTTGACAATTGTATAGGCAATTGTACATGACAACTGTATATGACAATTGTACAGGCAAGACTCAGGCTCATTCTGCATCCAGCCCTGACAGTTCAATCCAGTCCAGTTCAGCCCAGCTCTACTTCCTGTTCGCACTACCTGCCACCCAAGCTAAGTGTATGGGGCAGTCCCGGTGCGAGACACAGCTACAGCAAATCGGTTGTAAGCCTGGCCTTGAGCCTTGGCCTTCCTACTGTGACAAGCTTACGTGGCACATCACAGGGGGTCTCAAAGATGAGCACGCGCGTAAACGTGCAAATACTTGCTTCTTTTGGGTTTTACTGCGCGGTTTCGAGGGGTGTTGAAGTCTTTGCAAGCGCTCCAGAGTCCTGGCCACTGCTTGTAAGTTGTACCCAGAAGCCCTTGTTGAGCGCTGAGTGTGCAGAGTAGGTTCAGCCTTGTGAGGTAGTCGCAACCTTGTTCTTGGACGTCGTCGCGCACACCCGCAGTCGAGACTTGCCAACGTGGACCAACAGGCTCCTGTTGGACAGAGGGGAGCAGCAGCATGACTGCAAAAAGGGAAAGTGACCTTGACAGCCTGGCCTGGTTTGGCGGAACGCTGGGTGAGTGGGGAGCTGGCCTCCTCTTCCTTGGATCATGGTGACACATGGGGCAAGGGAAGCAAGCAGGGTGTGTGGCAGGAGAGCCCGGACAGGCGATGGTGTGCAGTGTGGGAGTTGAGGCTTGTGCTTTCCCTTGTTTTCTTAGATCAACCCAGGTATATATAGTTTGTTGAGAACCTGTCTTGGCTGCGCTGCAGGGCGGACCAGCACTATCCAGCACTGGCAGCTGAGGGACCTGCTGCACTGCCCAGACAAGGACGGGGAGCTGTTCTGCGTGCACCGCAACCGCACACTACGCTATGACGTCAACAACGACAGGGTAAGGCTGGCTTTGCCCCTGCTGACTCTGCCCCTGCTGGTGGCGTGCTGTTGGTGGAGTTGTTTGTTTGCCTGGTCTCCCCGACTGATGCCTGCGACGTGCAACCCTACCTTAGGCTGCTTCCAAAAGAGTTCTGGTTGGAGCCCTCGACGGCAGCCAGTGGAGTGTGCAGTGCAGTGACCCCAAGTGGGTGTCATCATGTTTGCTGACCATATCTCATGCCGTCTAGTAGTCCCGACTTGGCTCTGTCGCCTGTGTTGGTGGCCTGCAGAGTAGCGTGGTGCAGGAGCTGGCATTTGAGCCCACAAGCATGACCGTCAGCCATGGTTTTGTGGCAGCAGGCGGTCAAAACAGCCAGGTGCGCTGACCTGGGGTTGTTCCAGGGTGCACTGCCACTGACAAGGGCAATGTGAGGGGTGGCTGGCGCAGCCGCAGCTCGCGCTCATCATCCAGAAGGGGCATGGAAGGGACTTAGATGCCTTGCCGAAGGCTCTCCTCTTCCTTTCCTTGAGGGTCTCTAAGACATTCTGTCAAAATTCGATGTCCGTGCCCCTGCTTGGTGCAGCTGGATGTGAGGAGCCTGGGCACGGGGGAGGTGGTCTACAAGGGCCACTGCGGCGGCTCTGTGAACAACGCGCTGCATATAGCGCGGGACGCCAGTCACCATGTGAGCCAGTAACATACCCACCCCAGGGTTTCCTTACCTCCTTACTTTATTGTGTTGCTTAGTCGATCAGTGCTGCCCTCACTGCGCTGCATCGCAAGGTTTGGGGATGTGGCAAGCCCTAGCTGAGCGCAGCAGGCTCTGTGTGGTCGCCCACCCAGCGCCCAGCCCATGGTGTGCCACCGGGCCTGTCGGGGTCAGATCTGTGGCGCCCCAAAGCGCTGGTCACATCCACAAATGTGATGCCGGCCAGGCGCACAACCCAACCTTGGAGTAACTGTATCATTTTGTACCATTTCGCTGGCCCGTTTCATCCAACTCAAAATGCCCTGCTGCCCCCTGTCCTACCCCCGCCATGCAGCTGCGGCTCTTTATCAGCAACAACGATGACACGGTCAAGGTGTACAGCCTTGCCTCTGGCACGCTGGTGACCCTGGTGCGCTGCCCCGTGGCCATCAACTACTGCAGCCTGTCGCCCTCCGGCCGCTACCTGGTCTGCGTGGGCGACAACCGCCACACATACTTGTACGAGTCCACACCCACAGGTGAGCTGGCGGCTGCCAGCTCAGCAGGGGCAGGATCCGATCCCACAGGCAGGATCACCTGGGATGCCCTGTCAGCGAATCCCTTGGTGCTGCGCGTACAGCCTTGCTACTCTGCTAGCCGTGAGCACCTCCTTGCATGCGACTGATCCTCAAAGCTTGCACTCTCCCTGCAGCGCATGCCTACTCTCCTGTGCGGCACCGGATCATGGCCCCGACTGTCCAGTATCGCGCCTGTCTTGCAGGGTACCGCCAGTCCAAGGTCTTCACAGAAGCCTGCGATGCCGGCATGTGCTGCGACTGGTCGCCCTCCGGGGCTCTTTTTGCGGCCGTGTTCCAGGACGGGGTGGCAGCGGTGTGGGACCACCGTAGCTCTCGGCTGGTTGCCAAGCTGCAGCAGGGCTCAGCGTGCCGCAACGTGAAGTTTGCGCCTGCCCCGCTGGACCTGCTGGCGTTTTCGGAGCACAAGGGGCGGGCCCACCTCCTGGACATGCGTGTCTGGGGCCAGCAGCAGCAGGTGCGGCAGACCGGTGCCGGGAGACTGTCTAGGTGGAATCTACCATATCTAACCCTGGACCAGTGCTGCGCGTTGGCCCCGTTTCCCGTGCCGGGGCCTTTTGTGAGCTCCCTGGAGTTTCGATTGCGGTGCGGGGCAATGAACAGCGCATGCCATGGTGGGTCGTGGCAGCTGTCTGCCCTCGGTGCGCCTGGTGCGTCAACCACTGGCCTTACCTGCAGACGGTCGGCACCGTGCTCTCATGTGTGTTGCTTGTTGTTTCACTGCTTGTTTCCCTGTTGTGCTGTCGCAGGTGTTGGAGGTCAGGCAGGCTGGTGAGCTGGACCTGGACATCTCTGGGCTGGCCTTTGCGCCTAGTGGTCGCAGGTAAGGGGGCAGCCAGGAGTGAGCCTCTGGTGCCAGCAGCAGCTGCCGTCTGCTAGGAGTGCCGCCTGTATTACTTGCACTACTGGTGCGGGGTGCCAAGGACAAATAGGCGCAGACCGACGGTGCTGGGAGCAAGGGTGTGCTTTGGGGGGCCCGGTCCGAGTCTGTGTTGCCAGGGGGGCAACCGCTGACCCCTCGGTACGGCTTGTCTGCCTGTCACCAAAGCTGCGGCGTGTGTTTTGCCATGTCTACCTTGACTGACTGTCCGCCTTGTACTTAAAGCACTGGTTGAGGTGCCGATGTGGCTGTGCTGCCTCGCCCTGTGCAGGCTGTATGTGGGGACTGAGGAGGGGATTGCCATGTTTGAAGTGGACACTATGGCACGGCGTGGCTTCCCGCATGCGGAACTGTGCTGATGGCCAGTCCTGGTGGCTGCCCCCAGCATGAGCCACCATCTTGACTTGAGGAGGACATGTGGTTCGCTAAGGGCAAGTGCCAGCGAGGCGCAGCGCGCCTGGCATGGGCTTGTTGCTTCCAGTTGCGTGGCTGGGGGCGTGCCAATGGGGAGAGCGTGCAGGCAATGCGGCAACATTGCTCTCTGGTGGCATCGTTCGACGGACCCGGGTTGGTTTTGCGTGTTGAACGAATGAGCGCATACAGAGCGAGTGGTACTATGTAGCCAGCCTAGGGTAGCCCTTGTTTGTATACTGGCGGGGATGGCGTGAATCATCTTCTGGTGCAAATGGCTGTGCATGTGTTGGCCCTTCTGGGAGTGTGTGCATGCAGATGATCTGCTCTGCGCTTGACCATGCTGCATTGTCAAGCCCTGCCTTGAATGAACTCCGTCTGTATCTGTTGAACCCAAGGTAGAGCCTGTCCCTGGGCTGATAGTTGCTGCGATTTTCGATATTGGGGTCGCTCAAGTTGAGGTCGCAGCCTTATGCCTTGTGGGGAAGTGGGAATCCTGCTGTGCTTGCTTTTCTCCTGACGATATGTAGCTAGCATCAGTGCACCGTACAACCCCTGCAGCCGAGTGCTGTATCTTATTACTTGCGGCCAAATGCATGCGTGTACCTTGGTTGGTGTGTGCCGACGGTGTGACGCCTAGTAGGGACCATGCGTCGTGGGCACCCTCTGTGATGTTTTGCTTGGTAGCAGTTCTACCTGCTTACTGCACTATTTGGGGTGTCATGCAGGTGTGACTTGCAGGGGGACCACTGCCCAGTTTTCACAGTATGATGGTTTCTCTGGACAGTTTTTCACCCAGGTTTTGCTTTTACAGACAAGACACCTGCCACATCACTGTGACCCTGTAACTTGCATTGAGAGCGACGGGAAGGGATAGGCTGACCAAGAAGAAGACTTATATACTTGTAAGAAAAACGGGCTAAAGAAGTACAGCTTGACCCTGTGAAAATAGCAAGAGCCGGAGCCCCTGCAAAAACTCAGCGCTCGTTGGGAGCCCTAATAATGCGTACATGGAGGAAGAGTCGGTACTATGAACTGCAATTGAGCGGTAATACAAGGCAAGAAAGAGAGTAATGTCATGTCAACCCGGTATTTGAAGGAACTGCCACCCAAAAGAATGGTCCTAGTCCACAATATTGTTACACTTGAAGAGAGGGCACGTCTGGCAAGCCTTGGCAGTCTCAGCCCAGACTTGCCTACAAAGAAAATATCCTCTAGATTACAATTACGTGGTGCAATTAACAAGTAGCACCAGATTACACAAACGCCACTGCTGCCACATACCCCAAGGCCACCCGCATTTGGGATAGCTGCTACATCATGGTGCTGTGCCGTCTTCTCAGTGACACGCCTCGGAAGGTGGCGGCAGGCCGCGCAGTAAGTGGGCCTTTCGACGCTGCACCAGAGCCGCTGCCCACCGCGGGCCCTTGCAGCTTGCACAGACTGCCTTCCTAGCACTCATTTCTAGCTTGCCCAGCTAATTGAGCAAGGGAACCCTGCCTGACCCCTGCAGCCCAGCTG
>BBXU01002014.1:0-54492 GCA_001598975.1 Parachlorella kessleri
CACCTCCCCGGCGGTACATGCCGCCACACTGTCAGCGCCAGAGCGCCATGTAGCAGCCCTTGAGCCCAAAGGCCAGAGGGCCGCCGCAGGCAAAGAGCCGGCTGCCAGTGGGGTCCCAGGCATGGGCATAGCACGCATTGCGCACGTCGGTCCCCACAAAGTGGTCCCTGCACAGCCAGTAGCGCAGGCGGGAGGGTCTTCAGAAGGGAGTATCTTCGCTACAGGTATTTAGCATGGCCGTCTATGTAACCCGCACCTATCACACCCAGGGCTTGCTCAAGGCATGCTGGACACAGCCATCCCTGGCCATTGGCGGCGTGCAACAGGGGGATGCAGCCACCTTCCCTAGTGCATCAAAGATGGAGAGCATGTGACAAGAAGACAGCAGTTTTGGCTCAACATTTATAGCATCAGCAAATATTGATGGGCATCAAGCACAATATGCAGCACTGGAGGGCGGTAGCGCTGTTCTCCCGCCATTGGGGCCGTGCAGCAGGGTACCGCAGCTGCCCCACTTGCACCCAGCAGTTTGGCCGCCATCCCTTCTCTTGCTATACCTAGCCACACCCTACCGAGGTGGGCGCTCACCAGTACAGCTCGTCCTGCTGCAGCCAGCCGGACCCGCACTCCAGGTAGCTAGAGGGCTTCATGGGGTGCACCGGCGGCTCCTGCTCTACCGCCATGGTGCCCTCGTAGGGCCCCTCGTGATGCAGCACCTGGGCAGCGCCTGGCAGGACAAAGCAGAGGAGCTCGCAAGGTCAGGTGCTTCCGCAAGCTGGCAAGCCTGTGCCGTTGCACATGGAATCCACCAACCACAGCGTCGTGCTGTCAGAGGTTGGTGCACAGGCGGCACCAGCGCGAACTGACTGCAGGGGTTGTTATGACTACACGTGGGCAAACCTCTCTCTTTGATCAGTAGCGGGCCAGAACGCACGACCCACACGTCCGCATGGAAAACTGAGAGAGCCTCCGCCCAGCCAGAGCACAGGAGGGCACAGCCCTCCTAACACTCCCATTTTTTTTTTCAAAATTGCCAGCCAGCTGGGCTGCTCACCGTCCAATTGCAGCGGCTCCCATTTCCGCATATCCACAAACACAATCTTGCCCCGCCCTGTACCAAACGACAGCAGGTGGTCTTGCAGCATCACCGACCGCACGCCCTGCAGCAGGAGCACATGGGTCTTCCGCTGGACATCCCATTCCTTGCGCCTTCCAGACACGCCACATTGCACATCCGTGTCACGCTTGCAAAGAATGTGGCAAGATTCAGCCAGCAGTACCATAACGGAAGTTGATCACAACCCCGCTGCAGAGCAAAAGCCGTAGGAAAGCCCGCTGCCTGAGCAATCAATCCCAAGGCGTCCATCCAACTCCTGCCTGCCCGGCATACTCAGCGGCTATCACTATCCAGGCAGAATGCGCCAGAAGAGGTAGCACCCACCTGGCCCCCATCAGGCGAGTGCATGACCAGCACCTCCGCCTGCCGCCGCCGCGGGTCGGCGACGGTCACGTGGCCGCAGGACCCCGCCGCAAGCACGTCTGCTCGCTGCGCCAGGCACACCAGCTCCTTGGTGTGGGCCAGGTCCACCTGCACAGGGCAGGTGAGTCAAAGCATTGAGGGAGCATTGTGGGTGCTTTGTGGGGACAAAAAGGACAGTCGGCTGTGGCACAACTCTGGCTGCACACGTTGAGCATGGTCAGGTTGGCGAAAATATGTGGGTACCATCCTAGCTAGCGGCACAACAGACCAGCAGCACTTGCCCAAGCAGTGAAAGCTAGGGCTGACTTAACATGAACAAGGGCCACTTACTGAATATTGGCAACGTCGTATAACCTGAGCTCGCTGGCGCTCTGTTGTTGCTGCCGCTCTGTCTTGGAGCAACCATAGCTACTGCTGCCAGCAACCTTAAACGCCTCACCGTGCGTGTGATGCGAAAGTCACGCTCCATGTCAAACAGCTTGATGCAGCCCTCAGTGCCCAGCGCTGCCACGCGGTCGGTGCCGTAGTCATACTTGATGTCACGCACCCGTCCCTGAGGAAGAGGCAAGCGCAATGTCAACAAACCTCGCCACGGCATCTGGGCCATGCAAATCAAGCACAAAGTAACCCTTGCCGCTGGCTACCTAACAAAGCCCTCCAGCCTCAGGAGAGGCAAGCCTGGGGAGCAGCAGCCATGTCCATAAGAGCGCTTGCTAGGCTTGCACCCACCTTGAACTTGCGCTTCATGTCCTTCTTGTTGTTGAAGTCCTTCCGCAGCACTGAGTACTCCTCCTGCTGCTGGATGTTCCACAGCGCCATGGCTCCGTCCCGAGAGCCGGTCACCAGGTGCCGGTCGCTAACCCATGCCGCACCAAACACCCAGTCCAGGTGGCCCTGCAGGCAATACCAGGTAGCCTGTTCAAGCCCCAAGTGGTCCTCTGACCCCTTCCAGGCTTAGCCGTGCTAAGCTTTCCATTTGACAAGGGCCAGCAACTGCAGGCAAGTTTCTTAGGCTCAAAGCACACACGTCGTCTGACATTGCGCACGTGCACACGCCAGCTGCACCGACTAACCAGCCATTGTTCCAAACAATATGAGGCCCATTTTAACCAAGGTGCAGTAACCATAACGCACCGTCAGCGTCTGCACCGGCTTGTAATCGCTTAGCCGCATCACTACAGCGTCTGTGGGGTTCCGCCCTCCAGTGACTATCAGGTCCCCCACAGGGTTGATGTCTATGGAGTGGATGCCGCAGAAGCCCCAACCTGCCAGCAGCCAGCCATCAGACACGGCATCAGTCAGCATTCTTACATCAACCTGAGGTATGCATGTGCAGGTCCAACGTCTTCCGCTGTCAGCCATACAAGCAAATAAACAGCTCAGCATTGCGATGCAAGTATTGCAAGGCGAGGCATCATTCCAGCAACTGCAAACCCCTTGGTTGGTCTGGCAGCTGGTAGCTAGAAACCGGCAGGCAGCAGTAGCCGCCCTGGCACCTACCAGAGTCAACAGTGGTATGTTCCCTAGCTGACGGCTCTGGCGGCAGCTCCACAGACACCTTGTGCCCTGTCCGCACATCCACCTCTAGCAGCTGGTTGCACTTGGTCGCTACAAGAACGCGCTGGGCATCCAGCCAGGCCTGCAGGCAATCTCGAGCGGCGGTCGCTCGGTTGTTACCAAGACCCAGGCAGTAGTGTTGCCCAGCATTTCAACCGGTTCCCGTTTGGAGATTCCGGTGTGCAGGCCGGAACAAGCTGTCCAACTGCTCTATATCTGTCGGCAGCCTTGCTAGTACAGGCAATGCCGGCTGCCCTTGCCCAGGCCACTTACGCAGGCAAACGCCTTGTCAAGCTTCCACTTGGCAACGTCCAGCTCCTTCTCATCCCATGTGGACGGCAGCCTGTCTAGTAGGCGACTCCTGGCCCTCTGCAGCAGCCGTTGCCTGCAGTCGGTGGGCAGTACTAGTTTGAATGCTAGCCGGGCGCCGCACCGGTGCATGCAGCTAGGATTCTCCTCGCATCTAAGCGAACCTTGTCTGGCAGCACGTATCCGCCGCGAAGACCTGCAGAGGAAGGCCAGCCTGGTCCAGGGCGGATTGGACCCTCCTCTCGCCACGGAGGTACGTCATTGTTGCAGCCTAGCGAGACTATCCGCAGTTCGTGGGGCCAACCTTGCAGAGGAGCGGTCCTGCTCGGCTTGATGCTCGACTTTACCGGATGAGGCTTGCATGCTAGGCGTGCGTCTCGTCCCATGGGATCCCAGCAGGCAAGTTGTTGTCAGCCCTGCAGGACCGCTTCCGAAGACACATCTGAGGTTCAATTCTTGCATCACTACATCAACTCTACATTTTCTACATTCCGGCTTGAACCAGCTCTAGAGGCAGCTGCTAAAGTGCTTCATGGTCGCAAAAAGCCTCCCGCTAGTAGTCCTTTTGGCTTGCCTGCTCCACCGTGCAAGCGGATTTCAGTGGAAGAAATGCGGAGATGGCAGGTTCACAGTGAAGGACGTGACCCTAACCCCTGCCATGCCCCAACCTGGAGGCACAGCCCAGTTCAGCATTGATGCAGATGCCGGTGGGTAACCAAAGCAACGCTTGCACATGATAACGCTGTGAGTTTGGGTTACCACTTTCAGGTCAAGGCTCGTCTCCTGTTTGCTGCAGAGGCAGAAGTGGAGCAGGGCACAGTAAACATGGTATGGTTTTGCTCCTGCATGCACTGTTGCTGTCATATATCATGAACTATTTGCGCTTTGAGGAACCCAACTGACCTCTCTTTCATCTGTCTAACAGGTGGTGACATATGCTGGGCTGCCTATCTGGACTCAAAATGACGACCTGTGCAGCAAGACCTCCTGCCCCGTAAACAAGGGCCCTGCAGTGGTGGTGTATCAGCAAGCATTCCCTATCTTCACGCCGCCGGTACGTGCTTCCACATTGGGCCGTGTTGTTGTTGTTCGTCGAGGTTGCAGCTGGGGTTGGGAATGCCAGGGCCATCCACGCCAGGTTATAAAGCTGATGACGCCTGTGATGCCTGGTGGTGGCATGGGGGTTGCCTCTAGTCGTGCCACGGGTTGGACTCAGGCCCAACAGCGGCTGGTGGGCTCCGTCTTGTGCAACGCTGATTGCTCTGTGCATGCAGGGACATTACACTGTGACCCTGCGAGGCATCTCCAAGTCTGACCTGCTCTTTTGTGTGGCGGTGGACTTTGAGGTGAGCCGTTGTCACTGCTACCACTATGCGAATATGAGGTTAACTTGCCTTGACGCAACCATGCCCAGTGCCTCCTCTACTTTTAGTACGGGTGGCTGGTCGAGTGCACAGATTTTAGGTAAAATGTGGTTGCTGTGGAAGGCGAGCGCAGTCTTGGTTTGTCTGCAGGTGGTACCGCCAAGTCTTTCGTCAACAGCAGCTACTGGGGTGTCCAGGCTGCAGAGGGCCGCCGGGGCGTTGTTGAAGACGCACCGCAAAGAGATGGTGTAGAGGTGCACCGTGCCACCGGAACCTTTCTCGCTATGTTAGGTTGTTACCATGCACTGCAATTTGTGTTGTATCATACGATGATGTTCTGGGGTTTTGGGCATTTGATATGTGTACAGTGAGGCTACCCTCACAGTTAACGCCATGGCCCTTCTGTCTGCTGGCCTGCTGGCTGTCCTCGTCGCTATCAAAGAGAGGAATGCTTGTGTTAGTATGGTAAGTCTGTAGCTCTGCTCTGCAATGTAGTTTGCCCTTTTGCCCTGCGGCTGTTAAACTCGCAAATGGTGTGTTAGGCACCACGTTGGTTTCTGTATGCAGCATCTTCATATACCTGCCCAGTCTTTGGCTGTCAGGGGTGGGCACCTTGCCTCATGTACTCGTTACCTTGTGACCTTCCCCACAGCCCACCAAGCTGTGCTCCTGGACTCTCGGACTTGCCGCTAGTAGTTGTTTTAACTCCAGCCATCCAGAGTCCGTCTGTGATGCCCCCTTGGCAGTCACATCCATAATCACACGTAAGGCTGCCTCTTTGCATCTAAGATGCATCTCCTTGCTGGTCGTCACCCGGGTCAGTCATAGCCTTAGCGATTGCCCTCGTAAGCGTATTCTCAGTGGAAAACAGCCTCTCTGGCCGCGGCCGGCCGACACACATGATGGCAGCCTTCTTGGACCCATCAACGTTGAACAAGCACCAGCCATCCAGGTTTTACTTGCTAACTGAAGACTATGAACGGCTTGCAGACGCTGTATTTGTAGTCCAAAGCGTGCCGCTGCCTGTCCACAGTCAGGTAAGCTTTTCAAGATTCCATCACGAGCTAATCCTCTCTCCTCTAGGCTAGGCTAGGTTATCTGCAGAAAGATAGGAATACTACATGCAGGTCGTCAGCCAGCACTCTCCCATCCTGAGGTCATTGTTCGTGAGCCAGCTAGGCCAGGCCACTGACAGCCAAAAGGTGCGAGGGCGACGACAAAACTGCCTTTGTGAGGTGTAAGCACCTAAAGGGCCACCCTCTGCAGGGCAGTTGCTTTCGCCTGCCCCGCCTGCCAGGCTGGGGAAGGTGCCGTCACAACTCCCGACCATATGCACGTTGTTGGTGCCCCGGGACAAGGCAGTGAGCAACCTGTGGCCTTAGAGCAGAAAGGTGAAGCACCCTAGTAAACGCGGGGTTCTATGGTTTGCTCTGCGCAGGTTCACCTGGAGGCCCCCTGGAAGGACTACACTTTAGAAGAGGTGGCATGCTTCCTTTGGCTTGCCTATCACCCCGCAGCCATCACCAGCATGAGTATGTCCAAGCTGGGAGAACACCTGCAGGGGGTGCTGCGCCTCGCAGACCAGCTGGAAGTGTTAGCCGTGTTGGAGGCCATATGCAAGTACTTGGAAAGCAGTGGCTGGTACAGCCTGGAGCAGTTGGTCCCCCTTGTGGCCATCACAGAGAGATTGCACCTCAACAATACATGGGCAGCGCTTGTGCTGAAGTTAGCGGATGTGCTACTACATGAAGAAGATGACCAGGAGGATGCTGACGTTGGACTGGACCTGCTTAAAGTAAAAGATAAGCTCAGTCCCACGGCTTGGGCCACACTCGTGGCCTGCCTCGTGCCAGGTGGCAGATGTGGGGAGCGGCGTGCGTATGGATGCACCAGCATGCCAAGCCAGGAGGAGGTGGTTGGCTGGCTTGTTGGTACGGGCATCAACAAGTAGCGAACCAGCATGGCTTGGCTGGTGATGAGAACCTCTCTCTCTGCTCTGGAAGAGCGCCAAGAAGAGGAAGGCAGGAAGATTGTAAGGGCCTGAGGCAGGTGCGTGATCAGCGCAGAGCTTTGAGCATGGTGCGCCCATTGTGCATACCACCATACTCTTCCCTTGCTTTGCTCAGTGACCCTTCCTAGTGTAGATGGACTACTTCCCCATGGGTATCTATTTCGTTAGTCAGGTTTACAGTTGCATGCAACACTGTTGGTAGGATGTGCGCCGCTGTTGTTTTGCAGCACTTTGAACTTGCCCAGTCTCCGGCGGTCAAGGGAGGGCACCTTGCCTCATGCACCCTCTAGTCTAGCGATTCCCCCCACAGCCCACCAAGCTGTGCTCCTGGACTCTCGGACTTGCCGCTATCTGCTCTTTCAACTCCAGCCATTTGGAGTCCTTCTGTAACATTCCCTTGACCGCCACATCCACGAGGCTGGCTATGAGGTCTATGCCAGCCTCTTGTCTCTCCTTGGTCGTCGCCCAGCCCCTGGGGTCAGTCATAGCTGGCAAGGCGCACGGAGGCACCTGAAGGGCATAGAGAACCGCGGCATCCACTACTCGATACTTGAAGCGAATTGTGGGCAATGGGTTAGGGTGGAACGGTCGCCCCTTCTAACCTGTGATAATGCCATGTACTGGATGGCAACACCTAAGTGCACCACTCAGTGACCTTGGATTGTTTCGGAGAGACTTGCTGATTTGCAAGCCTTAGAATACAACTGCATCCAGCCCTGTCAGTCCAGCTGACTTATCACTCCCTGTTCGCACTACCTGCCACTCTTACTAGTAAAAAATTGTAACTGCATACATTGCATACAACCCTGTCAGCCCCGTATACCTATACCTCCTCTCTGATCGCATCCACCCATGCTAATACCAACACTTCAGCCTCACAACAAACCCACCTGGCCATCAGGACTCGAAGCTATGAAGTCAGCAGGCCCGTAATGGTTCATGTCACTGAAACCCACATATCCTACACAGGCGCCACCCTGTGTGCTGCAGCAGGCCGCTTTGTTCCAGCTGGTGGCAAGTGTGCTGCTGAGTTAGAGAGCAAATGAGTCACGGGGTATGGTCACTTTGCCTGCAGGTGCTAGAAGGGAAGCGGACAGGCAGGAGGAGCATGTCTAGATGAGAGCGGACCTGGCGGAGGGCGCCAGCTGAGGAACTCCTTTCAGCACATCAGAACTCAGGCGAGGCGCAGGACCACACTTGTGCAGCCAGCCCAGTCAGTGCAATTCAGTCCTATCTCCTCTCTGTTCGCACTACCTGCCACCAACTCTAATAGCATCATCAGCCTCATCCCTGGGCGTACCTGGGGAGAAGCCATCAAAGACAATAGCCCCAAGTATGGTGGCATTGATGCCATGGAAGTCACTACACAGCACGGAGCCGGCCATGCTAAATCTCTTCTCACACAGCCCTGCACTTCATCCTGCTCAACAGTTGCTTCGAGGGGTTGACTCGAAAGCACCGACTTGAAGAACACAGGGGATGAAGAGTATCAAGAAGTGCAGCAGAGCTGGCACACCAGGGCTCACCAGGCCATCTAGGGAAGCCCAGGCACTGCGCACCTGCCAGCACCGCGACAGCAGAGCTTCCACCCAGCGAGTGACCCACAAGCACAACTGACTGTGGGTCCACCTGCCAGTCGGCAAAAGGGCACTCGCGCCCTGGGCAACTCTTGGTAGAACAGTGAGAGGAGTGTTGGGTAAGACTGGTGATATAAGGCACGGCAGCCTGGACCTGCACCGCGGGCATACAAACTGAAGGGGTGAGCCAGACTGCTGGAGGGCTGGATGACTGCCGCCGCTCATGCAGTCTAGTCTAGTCTAACAGCGTACCGCCACCTGACCCATGCTGCCGTGGGTCCCACAAGTGGGGCCAACAAAAAGCCAGGATGTGCTATGCCCACAAACCACAAGATTTCAAGTACCATTTCTTAATGGCATGCAGCCATATGCTAATTAGACCAGGATGCCAAGATATCCTGCCTAGGGGACGCACATTGCCACATCCAGCCAACACGCGCGCTGCAGGCGACCTTGTCCTTGGCATAAATTGGAGACGCTGCCATCGTACTCACGTGGTAGCCCTGGAATGGGTATATAAGATGGCTGCAGCACGTCGCCACTTGCAACCATGTAGCCCTTGTCAGTAAGCTGGCTGAGTAACCTGCTGTAGTAGCGTCTGCCACAGAGAACCCATGCATGAAGTACAGCAAGGGTTTCCGCTGCCCTGCCTTGCCAGCACTACCCCTCAAAATGTTGCATGGAGGATAAATCGTGAAAGCGGCATTGAAACGCTGCCTGAGTGGAGTAAGGGGGATGCGGTAGGTGAAATGGCACAGAAAACCGCTTAAATATGTTTGAAGAGCCTTCTGAGAGACATTGTTGAGGTGAATCCTGTGTAGCATGGAATGATAGGTTCCAAGCTGGGGACTAGCAGTAGTACAGCTCTAGCCAGTCACTTCCTCTGACAGTGCACCGCCTAAGTCGAGGCAAGTTTCCTGCGCTCCTGAGCGCTCCTCACCGGTTCACAAATACCAGAGCTTCCATTTCCCCTTAGCGACTCCTCTGCTTGAACTGTGCTGAAGGAGCCTGGGCCGGTGAGGCAGCACTGGTGGTCACACACATGCCATAATATGCAACAACCTGGCCGACATTGCCAACAACTCAAACTTGGCGGTGGAATCCTGAATGCTGATCAGTGTGACTGGTTGGGTAACTAAGAAGTATCTTGACAATACTGAATACCCAGTCCAAGGTCGGTGCCACGTCACTCTGCTGCACCTGCGCGCCAGCTGAGTGTGCTGGAGGGGCCACCTGTACCGACCAGCCAGCTCGTTCATGTTTGTTAAGCTGGTCGGACCGTGATTTTTTCCAAGAGCACTTCATGAGCGCACAAAAGCGTAAGACAGCACCTCTGACCAAGACCATGGCAGGCTTGGACCCTTCAATCGTGGACAAGCGCTGCCCCTCCAGGTTCTACTTGCTTAGCGATGAGTATGAACGCCTTAACGACGCTGTGTTTGTAGTCCAAGGCGTGTCTCTACCTGTCCACAGCCAGGCAAGTTACTGGCAGTACCATCGTGGGCCAGTGCTCTATGCTCTCCTTTACATCAGTTTAGCTCTCAGGTAGCCGCCTCATATCTTCCGTTTAGGTTACAGATGAAGACCTATGACTGTGCAGGTCATCAGTCAGCACTCGCCCGTCCTGAAGTCCATGTTTGTGAGCCAGCTAGGGCAGACCAGTGACAGCCCAACGGTGCGAGCCCTGAGGACCATTTTGAAACTGCCACTGCAGGCAGCTTACGTTTGATGTATATTGAAAGCACCCTGCCGCATGGCACTGCCACTGGCAGTTGCCTTCACCTTCGCTGCCTGCCAGGCTGGAAAAGGTGCCATTGTCAGAATTCGAGTAGTCCCCATGTTTTCATCCCCGGGAACAACTTAGTGAGCCACTTGTACATGCTGAACTGCACAGCACCCTACTTGGAAGCCAGGCTGTGTCCTTATGCCCGGCGCAGGTCCGCTTGGAGGGTCCGTGGAAGGACTACACTGTATAAGAGGTGGCATGCTTCCTCTGGCTTGTGTACCACCCCACAGCCATCATCAGCAAGAACATGGCCCAGCTGGGAGAACAGCTGCAGGGGGTGCTGCGCCTCGCAGATCAGCTAGAAGTGTCAGCCGTTGTGGAGGCCATTTGCCAGCACTTGGAGAGCAGTGGAGGGAACAGCATGGAGCAGCTGATTCCCCTCGTGGCCATTACAGAGCGATTGCACCTCAGCAACACATGGGCAGCGCTGGTGCTGAAATTAGCGCATGTGCTATTACAAAAGGAATACAGCCGGGAAGCTGCTGTTAGTGGTCCAAGTCTGCTTCAAGTGAAGGATCAGCTCAGTCCCGCCGCTTGGGCCACGCTCATGGCCTGCCTCCTGCCAAGTGCTGCGTACCTTAATCACGGTGGTTATGGACGCTCCAAGATGCCCAGCCAGGAGCAGGTGGCTGGCTGGCTCTATGCATATGGTATGGGCACCCCAAAGAAGCGTCCCAGCATTACTGACGATGACAAGAGCACCAAAAAGAAGAAGAAGTAGGCAGAAGGACAGTAACGGCTGAAGCATGTCCTCTTAGGATTTGGTTTGGCAACATCATGTGTCATTGTGACATATGTGACAAGCTTGGGTAAATTTGGTTGCAAAGTGTTACCCTCACCTCCACCTTAGTCGGGGGCCAAAAGTCTGCAGGCAAGGTGTACGGCGGAATTGAACAACCATGCATGGTGCTTTGCAGAAAGTTAAATAGTGTTGTGATGGTCTTGGCGATGGTGATGGTGGTATCGCCGGTATTGTTGTTCCTGCTCCTGCCGCAGGGACCAAAGATACCATTAATACAAGCACACCTCTCAAAACTGTTAGAACATGTACGAAAGTGCAGAGCTGCAAACGAAACTTAAACCGACGCAAGTTGCAGGGCTCGGACAAACAGCGTCCCTTCTCAAAGTGTTGCAAAGCGCCGCCTCGCCTTGAGCACTCCCACATTCTCATTCAGCTGCCTGACCCTGCCCCAGCTCCTTGGCCTCCCCATGACTGATCTCCACCTCCCTCACAGCCACTCCCAGGCGCCGGCCCAGCTTGTCCACCACAAACCGCTCGCCGCCGCTGACAAGGGAAACCACCGTGCCCGGCCGCCCTGCCCTGCACATATACATAGCAGTCCATCAGCAATGGCACACTCTTGGGAGGTCGGAAGGACAGGAAATGTACAACAACAACGGTAGATAGCACGGGAAGGTGCCGGGGCGTGAATTGAGCCATTGCCCATGCACCCCCACAGCAGCCTTGGCTTCCCCTGACACGGCTTGACCCCCGCACAGAACGCCTCGCCAGCTGTCTCAGCTGCTGTCGCCGCACATTGACTAGAGGCACCACACAAAACAACTGCCCACCGCACCTGCCCGTCCGCCCCGCTCTGTGCGCGTAGTGTGCCGGGTCTGTGGGCAGCTCCAGGTGGAACACCGCGTCACACTCTGGCACGTCCAGGCCCCGCGCAGCAACATCACTCACGACCAGCGCACGAAGCTTGCCTGCAAGGGAAGGCGAGCGCTCATATCAGCTCGTCCCATCTCATAAGAAGATCTCACAGGATTGACATGGGCGCAGCAGCATGGGGGTTCTATAAGGGGCAGGTACCCAACCCCAAGTTCCGAGCCTACTTGCTGCAACGCAAATCCAGGCCCGTCAAGCCGTCCAAGGCACAGTCACTATACAGAGCCCTACAGCATAACGGCCTTGCCCATGTCACCACAGTTCGCCTTCAACTCTGTTTGCATGACCAGCCACCCTCAACAAGTACAGACTTGCCCTCTCTGAACGCCTTCAACACTTTTTGTCGCTCCTGCTTGTCAAGCTCGCCATGTAGGCTGCCGACCGCCATGCCGCGAGCCGTCAGCTTGGCCTACAGCAATACTCAGCCTTCAAGCAAAGTCCCGCCAGCGGTGCGTGGGCGCCAGGCTAGCCCGCAGGCATCAAACGCAACAGCCCAAGCAGCCAGGCTGCCAGGTAGTGTACATAAAAAGATGCACCCCCAACTGTGCTCCTCAGTCTGGATACCCTGGCATACATGTTCCCAGTCCAGCTCGTGCCACACCTCCGTGTCTTTGAGCCGCTGCTGGAAGTTCATGAAGACCAGCGCCCGCTCGACACCCAGCGCATGGATGGCTCGTCTTAGGGTGTCCACCTGCGTGTCATGGAACCGATAAGTGACATTTCACCTATAACCTCATGCGCAGCACGACGAGCCCTCATGGGATCCCTCACACAAATGTTCATCTTCGCGGCAAAGGCAACATGCGCAAAGATGGAAAGCCAGACTGGCACAGAGTAACAACCAAAGCATCATGCCCCCACCTTGTGCTGGGGTGCTGAGGACACGACTAGGTGGGTGAGGTGGGGAGGCATGGAGCCACTCACATCACTGTCCCCCGTGGCATAGCCGCCAGCACTGCCTGTGTGAAGAAAATGGCAGTAGTGTGCTTCGCACTCAACCCTACCTCATATAGGTGTATATCCAACAGGATTTCCAAAGGATTGGTTAACAAAGCCTACCAGGGGCTGTATGCGCTGCTGGGAAGTTCATGCCAAACATGGGTTTCCAACCCCTTCTAGACCTAACCATCATCACCGTACAATACCAGTGTCGGTACTCCTAGTGCCTGTTGTCCGGAAAGCACCCTAGTGCAGGCTTGACCAGTGCCTGGCCTGGCCCAGGCACGCCAGACCGCCTTGCACGCGCGGCGACATCCCTTTTACCAACCACGACCAGCCGCCCACCTGTGGTGGTAGGGTAGTCCACTGCAGGGCTGACACTTGTTGCTCCCGGCCGCCCCCACCCCCAAGAAGGCTTAGGCCCTTCTCCAATACTAGCGCTGCTGCTGCTGCTGTTGCTGCTAGCGCTGCTGCTGTCAGCGGTGCTCAGGCCTTCTCTACTGAGGTTGACGGCTGCGGCTGTCTGCTGCTCTGCCAGTCCGTCAGCTGCAGCGACCAGCGCTGAAGCTGCAGTGCCCACAAACACCTGCCGCAGCCAGAGAGGAGACACCTCAGCCCTAGGTGGTTGTATATTGTTGACAGAGACGGCAGGGGTCTTACTAGCAGAGCTCGTGTACCATCTGTGCGGGTGCGTCATCACGCAGCCCAGTCAGCACTGACATTGACATTTTAGGGTTTAGGGTTCAAGCCCAACCCATGTGCATCCTCATGCGCTAAGCGAGCATGCATCAGAAGCGCATGCAGAAGCTCGGGAAACCATCCACAGCTCATGCCATCCACGCCTGGATGGTGCGATATGGCAACATGCCTTTGCCTTGCATGCGGTTCTATTGCCACACCCACCCTCACGCACCTTGCGTGGGTCTGGGCACCAGGGCTGGCAGTGCAGCAGCACCTTGGGCGTGAGAGTGGCCGACACCAGGATGGTCTGCCGCCCGCTTTCCACCCTCTTGCCGCAATGCTCTGCACACCATGCCAGCTGGGAGTGATTTGCTCTCCAACAACAACCGCAGCAGCAGCAGCAGCAGCAGCAGCAGCAGCAGCGGTGGCACGGTAGGTCCCACAGCACCCGCTCCCACTGCTTGATGCAGTGTAAGGAGGAGGCAGCTCACACAACCGCTAAAATGCGGTGCCCAGCCTTTCCACCCTTCCCTGTCTGCCGCATGGAGGGCTTGCCTGTAATCCGAGACATCTCCTCACGGAACTGGGGAGCCAGCAGCTGATCCGCCTCGTCAAGCACCAGGATGCCACACTTGTGCGTCTGCAAACTGGCAAATCTTGCAATAGCACATGAAGACAAGGGGTCTCGACCCATGCCTGCCAGTCCGCCCAGTGGAAGGCTCCAAACAATACAAGGCCCCCTGCATAGACCCCTGTCAGCCCAGTATACCCGTACCTCCTCTCGGATCGCATTACCTGCCACCCTAAGTAAATACATGGCCCCAGCCCCCTCTGAGCACTTCCGCACTTCAAGTTCTTCCCCTCGTGTCAGGTCAGGAAATCCCCAGGCAAGCTCTTCTGCAGCCAGCACATGCAGCTGCCAACGCGCCTGCAGTGCTCCGTCCCTGGAAAGCTCGGCAATGCGACCTGGGGTGCCGACAACCAGGAAGGGCTTGTATGCCTTCAGCGCTTCCTTCTGCCGTATCATGTTGGCCCCTCCTGCAGCAAGCAACGCACATCAGGCCACTGATGTGCCCTCCTCAACTGACGCTGTCCCTTCCTACTAGAGTGCCAAGGAAGTGCTCAACATGGACGAGCCAGGTCACCGTCATTCATTCCCAGTTCCCACCACAGCGGTGGAAAGCACAGCCTGCCTCAAACCGTGCAGAACGTGCTGCCGCCGCACCTATGCACTGCTGCACCGCACGCTTTGCCGACTCCGGCAGCAGCCCCTGCGCCACCCGCAGGATCTGCATGGCCAGCTCTCGAGAGGGCGCCACCACCACCGCCTGCACGGTCCCCGCGCTGCCAGCGGTTTTGCGGGTGACGCCCGCCCACTCTGCCTCTGCTCGCTGAATGGCCAGGCTCATGACTGGCAGCAGGTATGCTAGGGTTTTGCCGGAGCCTGCAGAATGTCGTCAAGGCAGTAGCTAAGGATTGGTATACAGGCCACAGAGTGTTGGACCTCGTACACAGCATAAACCAGTATCACAGGTTTGTTTACCATGCACGCCGGCTGAACAAGTGCGCGATTTTTCTTTTAGGCAGGCTGTGACCCAGGCCGTACCTGTATAGCTCTGGACCGCCACGTTGGCCCCTGTGAGGATCTCAGGGATGGCCGCGCGTTGCACGTCAGTGGGTTCGGTGATGCGCTGAAACCTCAGGGGTTCCTGTGCACAGTGCCACTTGGGGGGATTTCGTCCTCAACTCCGTTTCCAGCTGACTGATAGCAAGCAGCAGTCTTACAAGGTTTGACCAGCGTAGTCTATGACTGCAGCAGGGGCAAGCACGAAACGGTCCTACTGCCTTGGGAGCTCAGGAAGTGCCTCACCAAAAGCCTTTCGTCCACCCCCAGGGCCTTGAACTTGGACTGGACACTATCTGCCCTTTCAGTCTCCTGCTGTGGCGAGCTTGCTGCAGCGGCTGCGGGCTTGAGCGAGAATAGTGGCAAGGTCCTCGGCACCGGCTTACGCTGCACCGTCCCAGTGAAACTGTGGGATGAACTCTTGTCCAAACCTCTTGATATAGCAAAACGGCGAAGCAGTAATGGAGCTCGCAAGAACTGGCGTGGCATGCAGTGCTGCATGATTGTTGCCATGCTGCCCTGTGCAAGTTATCTGATAAATTCAGTAGTGCTTCCCAGCTTCCCTGCATACTCTGAAGAGTTGTCCTCCTAGTCGTCGCACTTGGCGCCCCGCCTCCAACGTGGCACTGCCACTGACCAGCGACCATCAGCAAGCCAGGGTACGCCAATAGCATCATTTCAACCTTGCAGACGGCTGCTGTAGCCCCTTAATGCGGACGTCGAAAACGAACTCAAGTGCGGGGTTGATCAGTTTAAGTGCCGGCAGGGTCCTGCCAGCAAACTCCACCTTGAACTTGTAGATGGTGGCAACCCTCTTCTCGCCTCGGTGCTCGGCCTTTGGAGCCCAGCGGAGCCAGCAGACACCTTCCAGCCCTGGACTGTCCCCGCAACCCGCAAGTTGGCGTCAGAAACCCAGAAGTGCTGCTCGTCAGCCTCAGTTGCAGGAGGCAGGGGTGCAGTTGCCCTCAGAGCCTTCAAACCCAGCAGGCAGCACCTCTCCTGCCTGCAGCTGTCTCACAGTTCAGCTCCACGACCTCAGCAACCAACTGATTCGATATGAACAGGTAGGATGGCTTGTGCAAAACTGCTCGTTTTCAGTGTGCTTCGCAGAGCGATTGACCACCTGTGGCCTTAAGAGCTGTTCAGGTTGTATCGTACAGGCGTGGCAGCTTCAGAAAGATCTGGTTGAGCAAGTCTGCCGGGAGGCAAGCACAACGGCGCCAGGTGAGGATGGCGAGTGCCGTTGCCTTTGTGGACGTTATTCTGCACACTCCTTGCTGAGCGGAGATGGCAACCGTATTTCTTAAGGGTGTTGTGGCTGGCTCATTGTCCAATTGGTTATTAGGACTCCTTCCGACTGCAAATTTGCTGGTAAGGAAATTGGTGCTCTTCTGCAGGGGGATCAGCTGGAGCAGTGATTCTTTTGCAGCATCATCCAGTGTATACGCTGGGAGCTGGCAGCACTGAGGGCCACCTTCGCTTCGATCCAGCCGCCAGCCCGCTGCCTCTTTTCAGGACAGAACGAGGCGGAGAGGTGGGCAGGCCCTTTTTATGTTGACATCCCCTGGTCTTCCTTGCCTGGCAGCGCGCTGATCAGGCCTCAGAAAGGAGGCAGCCCGCGCATATTGGACCGAAGTCTGCCTGGTCATGGCAGGCTGCAGCTGTCAGTCTCCTACCACAGCTTCTGCAAATGGGCAAACATCCTACGCACCACTTACCACCCTGGTGTCACTTGTAGTCCCCGACTCTCAACAACAGGCCCTGCACACAGACCTTCATATGTGGGCTGCCCTCCCTCCAGGTCACATATCATGGACCTGGCCAGCTAGTGATGTACCCCATCCTCAACCTGCGCCTCTTCCGGCAAGACCTGCACTGGTACCTTCGCAGCCTGGAGGAGGTCATCATCAGGTGGGTGATGGCCGGCTTGGCAGGGCCTGAACCACCAGCAGCCTGTGCCAGCCAGGGTTACCGCCAGTATCTGATAACATGTTACCTTCACTAGCCAGCTGCTTCCCGCCTTGCGCATCGTGTTTTCCTGCATGGCATGCTTGTTTTACTCGAACACAGTTGACAGCCTTCCCTTCGCCACACAAGACCTGCATCAAACCTGCATAATGTGCAGGGCCCTTGCGGAAGTCTCGGGCCTGAAAGGCGAGCGCATACAGGGCCTCACCGGCGTATGGGTGGGCGGCTCCAAGGTTGCCGCCATTGGCGTCAGGGCCTCCCGCTGGGTGACGTACCACGGCCTGGCCCTGAACGTTGCCATGGACCTGACGCCCTTCCAGCAGATCGTGCCTTGTGGCATAGCCGACCGTGGTGTGACCAGTGTGGAGCAGCTGCTGGCTGGCCTGGAGAGGCAGACTGGAGAAGCACATGGGGAGATAACTGAACAGGGCAGCACAGCAGCAGCCGCTGGGCTGGATGCGGCCTTGTTGGAAACAGGTGTAGCTTTGGCTACAGCAGCAACTGAAGCGCATGAGCGGCAGCAGCTTTTGGAGGAGTACAGGCATGGGCTGCTGGAAGCCTTTGAGGAGGTCTTTGGGGTGGAGCTGCGGCCGGGTTAGACCTGGCTGGTCTTTTGCAGGGTTTGCGCTGTGTGGCTTTTCCTGCTGCTAGTTTTCTGTTGGGAGCTTTGGGTGGAGTTGCCACACTCTTGGCCCCACCATGCATAGTTATGGCGCGAGGGGTGACCGGCGACCCATGTTTGATGAAGCTCCTGAATTCAAGAAGTGCTTTCTGGTGACTCGAGTGCTAGAGGCTTGCAGGGAGGGCGCCCTCGTTCATATCTCTGACATCCAAGGGTGCCGCCCCTGCTGTGCCACGCTGGCAATCGCGCGTCGAAATCTGACAGGAGCAAAGAAGGGCAGCCTTGCTTGACCTCAATAGCGTTGGTTGTTACACGTTGCTTGATCAGCCCAGGTTACCGAGACTGCTTGGGTTGCCACGCTGATGCTGCGCACGGCAGGGAGGCTCCTTTTGCCCCGCACAACCCAAGCCATAGCTCCGGCAGTGTGCCAGTTGCTCAACTTCATTTCAGCACCTGCAGATGCGGGGGTATCGTTGCCCCGCTATGGGTTGTTGAACCCTTGGCAAGCCGCTGCGAATTGTCGTCCCTTCACGAGTGGAGACGCCTGGGAGAGCCTTAAGGACAGTTACAATGACATCAGAGTAGCTTTAGAGGGCCCTGTGGCCACCATCACCCTTCACAGGCCGGAGGCACTGAACGCACTTAACACCAACGTAGGTGGCTGCTAAACACACTGCTGAACGCCATTTGGGTGCATATAGCCCCAACCTGCCGATATTTCGTGGAGAATATGGGTGTGGCATTGGCAGCATAAATAAAAGAAACCCAACTCTACACCATTCTGCGGAGTCCCAGTTGGGCTTGCTCCTCTCTCGCTGGTAGTAGTGGCTGGCGATGCCAGCTTAACGAGGTTGTTGATGCCGCAGGTGATGAGCGAGGTGGTCTCTGCAGCCATGTTCCTGGATCGAGAGCTGCCGTCTGTGAAGACAATCATCATCACGGGGTCAGGCAAGAAGGCCTTCGCAGCTGGGGCAGACATCAAGGAGATGAGCACCATCTCTTACGCCGACGTGAGTGACAAAGCATAGCACTCACATGCACTGCTGGTGGTAGTAGCATGATCATTACGCCCGGCTGAGGCGAGTGGTCATGGGCAGCAGGTGGCTGCCTCTGCTGCTGCGTGGGATAGCGGTGCTGCAACCACCCTGTGTTTCCAATGTAAGGGGACGCATATGTCGGACTTCACCTAGGGCACTTAGCCGTGCTTTTCTAGTCGGGGTCAAACACTTATCTGACATCAGGTAGCTAGTGTTGGCCCTTAGGCGTTTCAAGGTATGCAAGGTGGGCACTTGATATGGATGTGTTCCCAGCCTTGTGAGCCTGAAATATGCAAGCCCACCCTTCTCCACAGAACTGTCGGCCTTGCTTCCACCACCGGCCCACTCCCCACCATTTGTCCCCTCGTGCCCCGCAGCAGCCACTTCATGCTTGGGCGGTGTGGGCACCCAGGTACCTATATCGGCCCTATCAAACTTTTGACTGCAGGCCAACACAAGCAGCTGCAGCAATGTAGCAGCAGAAATCTAGTGCAAGTCTATGTCCCTGAGGCCAAGTAGAGTCCTGGCATGCAGGCCTACAACAAGCAGCTGCTGAACGGCTGGGACACCCTGCGCAACATACGCAAGCCTATCATTGCTGCTGTCAACGGATACGCCCTGGGGGGCGGCTGCGAGCTAGCCATGATGTGTGACATCATCATTGCGAGCGACAATGCGTCCTTTGGGCAGGTGGGGGGCTTGCCAGCTAGGTAGCGTAGACCTGCCGGCTGGTGTGGGTGTGGTGGACTGGGGCGATTGAGGTACCCCTGAGTGGGTGGGTGGGAAATGCTATCCAGCCCATGCGCTCTTCAGGTCCTCTGCGTGTCTGGCAACCGGGTGAAGGCGGGTTACGTGTCTCCTAGACATGTGTGCATTCCGGTATAGCCGGACACAAGTGCAGTCAAGCACACAGGCTTTCGTCCTTTCAGCGGCACCTCAACCGTGCTTCCCAATGTCGACTAATCAACGCGGACTGTGCCACCACCTCCAGCCTGCCTCTGTGTATGTGTGCTGCCCTGTGTGCAGCCTGAGATCACGCTGGGCGTCATCCCCGGCATGGGCGGCACCCAGCGGCTGACAAGGGCGGTGGGGAAGTCACGGGCCATGGAGATGATCCTGACCGGCGCCCGCATCAGTGCGGCAGAGGCGGCCAAGATTGGGCTCATTAGCAGGGTGGTGCCTCAGGATGAGCTGCTGCCTGAAGTGAAGAAGGTGAATGATTAGTCTTTCTGTGTATACATGGCAAGGGCAAGGTGGATTGAGGGCTGTAGGTAGGGCGTGTAGCCACCTGTGGCTGTACTGTGTATGTCAGGCTTAGTCATGGCAGGGAGGGTTCCTTGCTCCGAGGATAATATGGGGACTGAGCTTGACGTGATCTGTGCAAAATGCCCAACCGCCAGTTGGGCAACAAGTTTTGGTTCACATGAGTTGCCCTTGGTGGCCCGCACTAGGCACATAGCCACTACGCGCTCATAACAAGGCTTGTTAGCTGGTAGGAAGTTTAGAAGATCACACTTACACCGCCCACGGCTGTAGCCACTTTGTGTGAGTGGTGCGGTTGCTGCAAATGGACATGCCAGGCTACAGAAGGCCTGGATCAGAATGCCAAGGTGATACCGTTCCTCACTGCACTACAGGTTGCACAAAAAATCGCGGAGTACTCGCTCCCTGTCGTGTCAAAGGCCAAGGAGGCCGTGAATATAGCACATGAGATGTCACTGCAAGGTGAGCCAAGCTTACCTGCCACTGCTTGTACAACCATGTTGTTATAGCGGCAGGCGGTATGAATAAGGAATAAGTAGCTGTGAAGTGGCAGTGCTGGGGGCAGGTATGCTCTGAAGGCCTGCATGAGTGACTGACCGTTTGGCATCACCCCAGCTATTACTGTACAGCATCCAAGCTAGGTGCCTTGTTGGATGAATTTCTGGAATGTGCTTGATGCCTGGGTGGGTGAAACCCGGACCCAGGGGTCCCTGGCTGCCTCCCTGCTCCTCCTATGCTGCAGGGAGCTCGCGCATGAGAGGTGATACGAACAGAGCAACAAATAGCTGGCAGATATAGGGTACACTCCGGGGGTAAGGGGCCTTGCCTGAGCCCCCTTGCTGCTGTGCCTGCTCTGCTGCAGAGGGGCTGCGCTTTGAGAAGCGCGAGTTCTGGTCCTGCTGGAGCCTCGACGACCAGAAGGAGGGCATGGCGGCCTTTGTGCAGAAGCGCAAGCCGGACTTCAAGAACAAGTAGCCCGCAGGCGGCGCCAGGGGATAGTAAGAAATGGCCCTGGGCTGACCGCGTGTCTGCCACGGTCACACTTGCAGGTCCAAAAGTGCTCATACCACCGCTGCAACATGGAGCAGGCCATATTACCCTTTCCTCTCTTGTCGCTTTTGTCTGCAGGCCCTGAACAGGGGCTCCAATTTCTGTTCCGGCTTCAGTTTCCAGCTGTCTTGCTCTTGCTTGCTACTGTGTTGCCAGCTGTTCGCTACTTGCAACTTGGTTTGGAGATGACTTCCTCTTCCCTTAGAACATTACCTCGCCTTTGGCAAACTGTGGTAGCTGCATCGACAGGTGCCAAGCAGAAGAGAGCAAGAGAGGTTCAAAGAACAGCAGGACAATACATAACGAGCAAAGCAGAAAATCCAAGTAGCAATACTGGACGGCAGGTAGAGCAGAAGAGTAAGCAAGTGCAGCCTCCTTTCGAAGCTGAGGAGGTGCATGAGGAAGCATTTCAGGGGCAGGGCCCACGCATGCTGCACACCCCAGGGGCCCTTGTACGATTATCTATACACACATACAAAGACCAGGACTCAGCCAACCCCAGAGCATAATTGCATCCACCTGTCAGTAAACCAACCCTCATCTGTTAGCACTGACTGCCACCCTCAACAACAACCCAGTTCTTATTTAAAATTCGTTCCAAGGCCAAAGACAGCCACAGCAGGCGGCCTCCCTTTCCAGGAGGGTGATACCACCGGTGGGCCAGGCAGATGCAGCGTTTGCAGATACAACTCCAGTTAGCTGCCATGAACCCCCTTGCCAGCTCCGGGCCATTTCACCGACACTACTTGTCTTGGAAGTCCGCCTTGCGCTTCTGGGCAAAAGCTGCCATGCCCTCCTTCTGATCCTCGAGGCCCCAGCAGGACCAGAACTCGCGCTTCTCGAATCGAAGGCCCTCTGCAAGCAGCGCAAGGCAAGGTCCAAACAAGGTCTGCAGGTGAAGGCGCCCTTGCACGGCCCTCTGACAAACCGGGCCGATTACCACTACAGACATGATCCCGGCTGCGTCCTAGCCCTAGTCGGCCAAATGACAAACCATGTCTTCTGTGCTCTGGGAGCCTCAGAAGGCTTCCTCGCCTCCCTAGCATTAGCCGCACCACTGGCCCTGGTTTGCTGGCCACACTCACCTGCTAGTGTCATCTCGAAGGCGGCATTCACACTCTCCTTCGCCTTTGCAACCACAGGAGCCGAGTACGCTGCTATCTTGGTGGCGATCTGCGGTAAGTAGTAACCCGAGGGTGTTGCCCTATGCGTGGGACTGCCCATATGCAGAAGGAGGCAGGACCTAGAGCAACAAGGAACACAAGGCATGCCCAAGGTTGCAGGCCCGCACGCAGACAACAAGTCCAAACTCTGCATGACGACCAAGCGCTATGCCCTATGCCATTGATGCCAACTGTTATCCATTGTGTCCTGCTTGCATCGGGAAGGAAGGATCACGGCAGTCAAGTCCACGCCCTTCAAGGAAACGCTCTCAACACGGCAGCTGCTTGGTGGAAGCGGATGTGAGAACGGACAAACACGTAAACCCCACATCTACCACCCACATCACAATGACTTCCATTACGCCTCACCTTCCGAGCTTCCGCAAGCAGCTGCTCCTTGGGCACCACCCTGCTCACAAGCCCCATGCGGGCAGCCTCCTCAGCAGAGATGCGGTCCCCTGTCAGGATCATCTCCATGGCCCGCGACTTGCCAACAGCCCTTGTCAGCCGCTGGGTGCCTCCCATGCCAGGGATGATGCCAAGGGTGATCTCGGGCTGCACGCAGGGCAGCAGCGCAGGGATACCAAGCCTGGGCGGCTAAATGTGTTCTGCGTGGCGAACGAGGCACAGTGGAGGGACATGGGATAATGCGCACAGCCTTCTATTGCCCAAGCCTCTGCTGGTGTACACAGAGGCCGCTTGGGGCCACAACACCCCAGGGGACAGCCCTGCAACCTTCCCTGTCCAGGCATACCAAGTACAAAGGCCCCACATGCCGTTGAGGACTTGCCCTACCAAACACATGATTGTGGTTCCCTCGTTGTGCAGGCCCATGACTGAAAGACTTGCCTGTCCAAAGGAGGCGTTGTCGCTGGCGATGATGATGTCACACATCATCGCTACCTCACACCCGCCCCCCAGTGCAAAGCCGTTGACCGCGGCGATGATGGGCTTGCGGACCGCCCGCAAGTCCTCCCAAGCACCCAGCAGATTGCTTCTATAGGCCTGCATTCCAGGGATGTGACTAGCCTTAGAGACATAGGCTAGGACCTTGCAGACAACGACACTGCTCTCCCCCACTTGATGATGATAATGTGCATGCAATGCACAACAACCCCTCACCTAGACAAATTTTCCGTCTCGTTTGCCCGCCTAAGGCAACCGTGGATCACCACCAACCACTCTCACCTCGCTGTAGGACAGAGGCGCCATTTCCTTGATGTCAGCCCCCGCCGCAAACGCCTTGGGGCCCTCCCCTGTCAGGATGATAGCTTTCACAAGCGGGTCCTGATCAAGCGCCAGGGCAGCAGAGGTCACCTCGTGCATCACCTGCAGTACATCAGTCAGTGTTGCAGACTCAGTACTGTGGGCTGAAAGGCGGAGGTGGTGGCACTTGCCTGAGTAACGATGCCTTCAGGGTTCCCAGGCTCGAACCCAGCCCTGCGGCCGCGCCGGAGCCCTAGCACTGGACTTATGTGGAGCCGCGTCCCATGCCTGCCAGTACCCCTGCTCGCTTCCAGCCAGCCGCGAAGCAGGGCAGGCCCTTCCCCTGCCAGCTGACAGTAATACAACCGATAGTCTGGAAGGCCCGCACACCTCCTTGTTCAGGCTGTTCAGGGCCTTGGGCCGGCAGATGGTGATGGTAGCCACAGGGCCGTCCACCTCCACTTTGATGCTGCTGTACGAGGCCCCAGCAGCTGCCTGATAGGTCAGCCCCTCATAAGGGCATGATGGTGGACCCGCGAGGTGCCTGGCAAGAGCCTCCAGCCTGCGGGTGTGCGCCATGACTTGTGATCCAAGGGTGGTCACAGCTGCTTACGGTGTGGTGGCAGTGATCAAAGTAGGGTGGATGAGGGCAGCGTGAAATATGAGTTATCCTAGGGGCACTCTTCAGGGAGGAAGGGCATAAGCGAACGGCTTAAGTGTCCATATGCCAGCTCAGCATTACGAAGTTTACCAAGGCCTGGGGTGAAGTTCCTGTAATGTGCACATCTTTTGACTCCCAAAACACAGGAGTAACTCGTACTTGCAGCTTCAGTCCCTGTTTCTGAGGCCGTCTTCTGGAGTCGAGGACAGTTCACGGGCATAGTCCTGCCCTAGAGTATTACGTGACCAAACGAAACCCACACTGTTGTAACAGCTCCAAACAAGGCTTCCACAGGGACTGTAGCAGACTCCAGTGTCATCGCCGTTTGCCAGGCAACAGTGTATGGCCGTGCGAGGGCAGGGCAAGCTGAGGCCAATATAGAACCGTAGAAGGCAGTGTAGCGTGAGTGAAACGCCTGGTTGTAGGCACTGCTGGTGGCTCTTTGTGGCACAAGTGACTGTACTAGCACTGCGTATTTACTCAGCCCTTGTCGCATATGCAGGATGCAGATGGCCAAGCCTGACACGCTAGACTATACTGTTCAGTTTCTAGCCAAGCGGGACGGCATTGACAAGACCCTGAAGATTATACGGTACAGCACACGGCTGCTGCTGGCCTCGGGGGTGCTCAGCGATTCCCAGAAGGACCTGACACAGAGACTAAGCAAGTTTGAGTCCAGCATAGGCACCAGCAGGTGAGGGCGACAGCAGCAGGGCTGAGGCAAGCACACAGGTTGGCCAGATGCGGTGTTGTGCACATAAGCCTGTCTTAGGATTTTTGGAGGCTTTGCCGGTGGATGTTTCTGTGTTCCTGCCTATGTTGGGCCTTACTGGACAACCACCTGTCCCGCAGCTCGACATTCCATACTGCGCTCTCAGCTTGCAGCCATTTGGCTTTTACACTTGCCTGCCCTGCCGAATTTCACACTGCTAACCCTGCCCTGGCCCTGCCCCGCAGGAAGGCCTACCGTCTGGGCAAGTTCCTGGGCAATGTGAACACGCTCCGCAAGACGCCGCTCATCACCCCGTATGCCCTGCTAGAATGGGTGGCCAACTCTGGGGAGTGCGTCTACTACTTTGTGGAGCAGCTGCAGTGGTGAGGCCCAGCTTAAGTACGGAGTTGCCGACCTCACATTGTAACCGTGGCTTGTGCGCTTGTTTTGGTTTTAGCGAAAGTGGAAGTGATGCGAGTTTGGTGTCTGGCGAGTTGTGGGTCGGTGCAGTGGCAAGCTGGCAAGTCCCCATTTCAAGCACTGCAAGGACAGGGAGTGATCCTTTGCACGCCAAGGCACGACATGGTAGAAGGTGCGGGACAAGGGCAAGTGCTTGCTGAGCCTCCGCCAGACTCTCATCATGCTCCCTCTAGAGTCAACCACCCTCTCTGCAGGCTGGTCAAGTCGGGGCTACTCCCACCCCACCTGGGGCCCAGGCTGACCCGGATCAGCGCCACAGGGGAGCTCATAGGGTACACAGCCAGCATCACCCTCAACGTGCTGCGGGTGGTGGCGATACTGGAGCGGGAGATGCTGCTGCTGGGGGAGCTGCACCGGCGGCTAAAGGTGAAGCGCAAGGCCCTGCAGGGCCTGCTGCTGTTGGCAAGCCGGGCGGCCATTGGGTGTGATGGCGGGCTGGTATATGGCAAGACGCAATGGGAGGGAAGGAGGGGTCGGTCCCAGCACAGAAGGGCGGGCGGGGTGTTTGGTGGGGGTCTTTGTGTGTGTGGTGGGGGGGGGGGAGTGGGGGGGGGACGCAGGTTTGTTGGAGGCCCCCAAGCTCTTTTTCAGGCGTCATAATGGCTGCCCAAAGACGGCCATGTGAATGCCCGGGTGACTTGCTTGTTTCGCATGGCTGCCCATCGCCCTGATGCCCCCGACGACATATATGGGCAGTGTGTTCCAGCAGGAGCTTTGTAGGGCGTCGTGCCCTTGGACCCACACATGCTAGCCCCTGCTGCAGGAGCCCCAGGTGGATGAGGACAGCACCAAGTCGCTTGTTGCGGAGATCCGCTCGCTGCGAGCGCGGAGAAGGTTGCGGGTGATGGGCCTTGCGCAGGATGTTGCAGGTGTGTGTGCCCTGGGTTGTTTGGACCTTGAAGGGGGCATGGGCCTTTGCAGGGCCTCTGTGAGTTGATGCACTGGCACAAGGTGCAGCGATTTAGGTGCCCGGCAGGGGCACGTCCTTGGTGCTGATGTGGCAGGAGTGTGCCCGTCGCCCGGGAGGTACGAGTGGCTCCAGCGTGTTGGGTGTACTCGGTTAAATTGTGTCTTACAGCCCTTGGGTGTTGGTGCAGCTTGGCAGCTGGGTGCCTTGCACAATGGCACAGCATTTTATTTTGAGGTGTATGTCCTGCACTGATGCTGTACACATCCCCTCTATGTGCGCTCCGCCAGGCTCTGCCAGCCCCATTCATTTGGCGACCTGGCTGTAGTGAGTGGAGGCGCTGTTGCGTTGCAGATTCCCTCTTAGCGATTTCCGACCTACGACAGCGGCAGGACTTCCTGAGCAATGCGGTGCTGCTGGCGGGTGCGGGCCTGCTGTCAGGGGCTTGCTCCGCTTACAAGAACTGGTGGGTACACCCGCTCGTGGCATGCAGAGATGGTGGGAACCAGCAAATGACCTAGAGTACCGGAGGGGAGGTGCAAGGCTGCTGACCGTGGACGATCCACACTGCTCCCTCCCTCGCCACCCTGCATCGGTGGTTGTCATGTGTGCCGGCATACATACTATGACCTAGGATCATGGCATCCAGGGAAGCAGTGTCAGGTAAGGCAGGACACTCCCATCTGCGGCTGCACGTTGCCTGCATAGATGTACGCCCGGTGTGCAAACACATCAGGGCTGTGCTTGCAGGCCGGGGCCTACCACGTGAGGAGCGGTGGCTCAGCTCAGCCAGTAGCTTGCAACAGGTCCGTTGGGAGTGACGGCTGCAAATAGAGCTCCCTGAGCTGGCCTTGTGGCCTTGGTCGGCTACCACCAACTTGTTTGTACAGTAGTGACGCTTTGCCAGCGAAGGCACACATGCACACAAGGGTGCCATACGAGCTTTGTAGATGTGTGTTGGCGTGCGCCATAGTCATAGACTTTGCAAGCCCTCTGGTGTTGGTATGGGACGCGTGCTCTCTCTGGTGCGTAGCACTGCTAGTCTTGTTGAACTTGGTGAATCATGTGCCTGGCGCCATAAACATGCATGCGTGCCGCAGACAAGCAGGTTTACAGAGTGCAGGCAAGCACCTAAGTGTTGGGTCTTGTATTCAGCGGCTGTTGGAACTTGGGTGCTGTGGCAAGGATGCAGGTAATAATTGTCCCCCTCAGGTGCGCATTGCTTAGTGTTACATGATGCGGAGCAACGAGGCTATCTGCGTTCCTGATGGATAGTCTAGGCAAGCTTGTGTAAAACCACCCCAATAGACTGCAGCTCATCAGGGGGAACCTGAGGGTGCAATGTATCTAGCGTAAAGCGTGGAGCACACGTGATAGGGGAGCCACATGTACCGGTGGTGAACAAACAAACCCATGCCCTGGTCTGGACTCGGTAATAGGTACAGGTGTCACCCACAGGGGGCCACTGACTTGGAAGCGTTTGTCAGCCCCGCTTAACCTCTCAAGCTCCCTGCCAGCTCTCATGCCTGCAGAAACACGCAGTTACATACCCTAGATGCAAGCAATTCCAGCTTTGTGCTTTACTCCGCCACTTCAGGAACCTCCTCTCAACGCTTTTCACCAAGCTACAGACGACAATAGCTACATACCTAGATGCAAGCAGTTCCGGCTCTGTAATTTACTCTGCCACTTCAAAACTCCTCTCAACACCTCTCACCAAGCTGCACACGACAATAGCTACATGGAGCAAAAGCAGGTGGGTACCCACCATGATGGAGCGCCGGTCAGCAGCATAAGGACAGCACATACATCTAACATCACCAAAATGTATGTGTCAAGATATGCCCGAGAAAGAGATACTAGGTATACACAGCCCAGAAGGGACATACTTCTAGCCCGCCCCTTACCCAAAGGCAAGATACGGATGACACAGAGTGACCGACGCAGGTAAAGGGCACACACCCTACAGGGCGACTTACAGCGACCGACCACTAAACAGTGGTGAAGCCAAAAGCAAATAAGGAAAATTGGGCGGGTTTTCAAGTGGAGTAGAGTGGCAGGACGAGGCATGCATTGAAAAAGTGCAGGAACATATGCCAGCGGACAAGCAAGCAGTTGGGCATTGGGCCCTCCCCCCTCCCCCACACCCCCGACACATCCTGAGACACCGTGGTTGTCGACGAATGCTACATAAATCTATCTCCCACCATACGGTATGTATTTGGCACCGGTGCCAGGAGCGACATCAGTTTCAGGGCTTGGCAGGGGCTGGACCGCGCTCCGTCAGAGGAACTCCACCGCCACTTGCAGCATCATGATGCCCAGGAAAGCCGCCACGCCAGGTACGGTCAGGTTGTCGTCCACCATGCTGCAGGGCAGCAAGCATTGTGGGCTCACGTCATGACGCCGGGGGCAGACTCGCACTCAATCTTGGGGCAACAGCTGGGTGTGACATCACATAAGAGGCTACTACTCTTCCGTGCCGCGCAAGGGCCCTCCAGTGAAGGCAGCACAACTGCAGTTTCTCTGTGCCTATAGAGTCGGCCCGGTCCCGCCATATATGTGTTCGACTCGCTGCTCAATGGTCCGGTGCCCCACCGCAGCAGGGCTCCCGCACACTGCGCCCTAACCAACCCCTACCAGACCCATCCTCTCCTCTTCGAGTCGGAGGCAGCATTACACGCATGGAAAAGTGCCTGCCGGGACAGCGCCTCGGCTGCGCACCCTGCCACTTTGATAATCCTCTCCATGTCAAATAAAACACTTCCTGGGCTCCTGCCCTAGCCTCCCTCCCCTCAGGCGCAAGCCCACAGGGCCGCCCGCACTTCCCACCTGTCAAGTGGTAGTGACTCGATGACGGTGGCAGCCAGCGCGATAGCAGCCACCGTCAGCGCCATGCTGGGCATCTCGCATTCCAGGTATCCCAATTGGCAGAAGTAGGAGATGAGTGCCAGAGCAAAGCCCAGGCCGCCTGCAAAAGCACAAGGCGAGGTCTTGCCGCTGTGTCTTGTAAGAGTGCTTGGCTCTCCCTGCAGGCCTCCCACTGCCTTGGTTGGCGTGGGGCCAAGCCAATCCCGCAAGCACAGAACCACAGCGGGCCTCTTGGTTGGCAAGGTGTCGCAACCAGGACGAGCAAGAGGGCTACCGGCACACGGGGAGGCCGCCTGCCCTTCCCAGCAGGACAGCAGAAAAACCGCGTTCTCACCGCAGAACATGGCTGTGCTGCCAGCCCAGCTCTTGGCCGGGTTCCAGGGCAGCCGGTTGGTCCCGCCCCACCGTCGGCCCACTATATCCGCCAAGCCGTCGCCACCGCACATCAGCGACAGCACTATCAGCCCTGCAAGCGTAGGCAGCAATGAGCAATAGGGCGGCTGCCGAGGGGGTTGGAAGTCAGGGCCCACGAGTTGTTGTAGCCCTCACCCACGAATTGTTGTGGCACTGCCAAGCTGCCAAGGACTGCCATCTGCCACCAGCGGACAGCTGCTGCGCTGGCTGGATGTCAAACGAGGACTATCATGCAGAGCCTCCACTACGGCTTGGTTTTGGCAAGACGAACTTGACCAAGGATATTCTGGACCTCAGGCCCACAATCTGATGGTACGCTTGGGACAGCTTTAAACCCATCAAACACAGCCCAGTTCATCCCACAGAATCGTCCCCACCAACTCACCGACGGAGGAGTCGCGCCAGTACACTACTGTGGCCGCCAGCAGTACAATGGTGTAGTACAGGGGCCCCCGCAGGAGCTCAGTGGGGTCCCCGGTCCTGCTCATGGCCTTCACGGCCCGCTTGTCCTCCCTCAACCCATACCCCACCGCCAGCAGCCTGCAAAGGTGGTGTGACAGTAGGACGGGGGTGAGGAAAGTCATGGCGCGGCCCCCCCCCCCTGCCATGTCATCAGTGCAAGCCGGGCAGCGGATGCCAAAGCCCACAACCTCCTGTATGACGTGGAGAAGCCTGTGGGGTGCTGCTGACTATTGAGGGCAGCTGTTTAGCTGCAAGCAGTAAGCAAGGTGGCAGTAGGAGCCCTTGAAGGACGGCTGCTCCTATATGTGTTCCCATGCAGCGCACACATGCCGGCGAGAGACGAGGCAGCAAAAACAAACAAACAAGGGAGCGATGTAGCACCACACGCTTGCCCCGCAGTCTCCCCAACACATATGTCTCTCCAAGGTATACATCGGCGCATACCTGCCAATGTTGAGGATGGGCACAATAGCGGCAAAACAGCGTGCATAAGGGTCCGCGCTGCAAGCGGCAACACACACACCAGGTCTTGGCCTTCAAGCGGAAAGCCACTTCAAACATCAAACATGCAGCAGCAGTACAAGCAGTCCCAGCACTGAGAGAGATAGACCTCCAACTTGAAGGAATTTACTAGAATCTGGACCCGTCATTGAACCCAAGGGAAAGGCACAAAATGACTTCACAGCCCCAAGAATTCAGTTGCCGGTTCCACATTTGCAAGCCTGCATTCCGTAGCATGTTGGAAGCCGTACCTAAAGAGGGGCCAGGTGACCACAAACAGCGGTCCCGCAAGCGTGTGGACCAACTTGCGGCTCACATTCTACATGTAACAAATACCATTGTCAGTGGTATTATGTCGACAGCCTTGCCTCCATAGAAGTAGGGCTTGACTCAGGCAACCCCAGTTTTGCCTCCTTCGAGACCCAAGGCTCCTCGAAACAAGGACTAGCAGGTTTTGGGGCGATGCCTGGCGCTGTCAACAACACCACAACAGGGCAGAGCTAGAGCTGAATATCAAGAAGGAGCCACCCCAAGCTGCCCCATCCCAGGAGGGTCCCCAGGAAAATCGTGCCCCGCACCTGGTCTATGAGATTCTTGGCCTCCAGCATATAGAAGAAGCGAACCAACAGCTTGGCTCCCAGCACAGCAAAGGCTGCAGCAGCTATGTCCCTAACCAAAGGCGTCTGCACGAGGCTCAGGACTCCTTCAAAGCTGGCCGTGGCTGCTGCCTCCACCTTCGGCCGGCTATCACGCCGCTTAGCCCTCCTCTGCTGCAGCTGCAAAAGCCTTCCATGGTGCCAGGCTGACCCTGGCGTTTGTGATAAGGAGCCTAAGCCCACAGGGCCGCCACTTGCATGGACTTGCAAGGCTGCGGCCGGTGGATGCCGACCTGGATGCAACCCAACTCCGCCAGTGGAACTTTTCAGGTGGGTTGCATGCAACCCGGTGAGAGGCATTTTGTCACAAAGCTCCGCCCCGTGATTTAAAACCCAAACTTGAGATGTATATAGTCAGTCGTTGCAACGAGGTGCGCTGACGTCGAGCTAATACAGGTCGGTTTCCCTGCTTTACGGACGCCAGCACGACAGTAGAGTACTCAATACTTGCTAAGAATGCTCTATGCTGTTAGTTTGGGTTTGTGTGGATATCCTGATAAGGGCGGGGAGCTGCCACGTAAGCTGACAGCTGGCTCGGGTAACTTGAAGGAGGTGCACCTAGGTGCCGAATAAAGAGATCAGGATAGCTGGAATGCCTGGTGCAATCCACTGTGTGGCTGGGTGGGAGAAGCAGGCCTGATGTATTCCGCCCAGCAGGCCCATGGCTGAGTTACAGCACACTCAAGCTCAGACTACAGTGGTTGCTACTTGCCAGAAATAAAGGTGTCAGGTCACTTTCCTCTGCACTTGACAACGGCCGTCTCAAAGTCAGCAAAGGTGACAGCCCGCACGGCTGCCTGGGAGAATAGCTCCTTGTGCCCGTGCTTGCCTTCTGCAAGAGTGGCCTGCAGAGTGCCAGCCTTGTCAGGTAGGGACATCGCTTTGGGTAAGTGAGCAGCATGATGTGGGTCAACATATTAGCAGAGCTTTTGAGAACAACGAACTACTTTGGGCACAGCTTTGCCCCACCTGCACCTCCCGCATCAGCTGTCTCAGTGGAGCCATTGCTGCATCTCTGCATATGACTGAGAGGTCACTCCCAGTGCAGCCCTCTGTCTGGTGTGCCAAACTGGAGAGCTCGTCGTTGCTGCGCGGCAAACACCGAGACATTTTGTGGAAGCCTATCAGACATAGCCTGGTCATCACCTCTCAGGAGGTGAGTGGGTGGGCGGACCCAGACTTGGAGGCAGGAAGCAACACCATTCTGCAGTGCTAGGGATGTCTAGGTTACTTGAAAGAAGCACAGCAGACAATGTGCAAGGATGGCCTGTGTGGTGCGCCCACAAACAAGGGTCCCACCTCAAGCTGGAAGATATCTCTGGCTGCTGGACAGTAGACATGAAGAAAGCTTGTCGGGCAGCCAAATCTGGAATGGGCACCTTGATCTTCCGGTCAAACCTGAAGAAGAAATGCATGACTAGGCTTGTAGGCAGGCTACTTTGAGCTTGTTTGACTTCTCCATGAACGTGAGGGCTTGAGTTGTACAGACAATTTTTCATTTGCACTGTAGGTGAGAGTGCCACCAACTACGGCTCTGGGTTTCGTGTACCTGCGCAGCAGAGCTGGATCACAGTCCAACATGCGATTCGTGCAGGCCATTACATAAACAAGGCATCCAGGCTTGTTGGTGATGTTGGTCATCTGTATCAGGAGCTCTGTGAGCACCCGGCGCGAGGCCAAATCATCACCAGTGGACCTGCAGACGATTGACTAAGGAGGCAGCGCTTCGGCTCGGACCCAAGGCAGCACGGGTTGTTGTTGCGTCACAAAGATCTCCCAGGCGCTGTCTTGGCTCACAGGAGCCCACCTGGCAGGTGCGAGACTGTCTATTTCATCAATGAAGACAATGGCAGGGGCCATCTGGGCAGCAGCCTCAAACACAGCCCTGCACGATGCAGTCGCCAGTGCCTCACTTTTAAGCATACTGGCAGGTGCATGGTTGAGAATATTTTGGGGCATTGGCCTTCTTCCCCTGCGGTGCTGTGATGCCAGGGTGGCACGCACGCATGTTACCTCACCTGAGCGACTTCTCACTGTCACCGCTCCACTTGGACAGTATGGCGCTAGGGCTGATCACCAGCAAGGGGATGGCTGCCTCCGCTGCGATCTTCTCTACTAGCATGGTCTTGCCTGCAGACACGGCACAAGGGAACTGCTGGGGTATGCAAGAGCCCCCACGAGGCCAGGGTCGAAGTGAGCACTGCATAGATCTGGAGGTTGCCCTGGAAACAGTGGGCGCTGCGTCTGGCGCAAGCGTGGCATCACAAGCAGCTCAAGGCTGCTGTTTACGCAGCGGGGCCATACCTGTTCCAGGCAGCCCGTGAAACATCAGGTTGCACTGCGGCCGGCGTATGCCTGTGAAGAGGTGGGGCAGATGCATGGGGAGCAAGACAGCCTCTCGCAGCTCCTGCAAGTGATTGATCCACCACAGAGCTTCAAACTCCTCATTGCTAGTTGCCGGCTTCCTATGGAACACCGATCAATGCATGAACAACAGCATCGCGTTACCATCACCCATGTTGACAATAAACGACCGATGCACGCAGGTGAAGTGCATTACACACCTGCTTGATCTCCATGAGACCCACAACTTCATCCAGACTGCCTTGCACCTCTCGCATGCACCTCTGCATTTGGATACAGCAAGGACATGCTTCTTTGCAGGCTTGTGGGGTGCTTCAGAACATGACAGGGAGGCATACGGGATCACCTTGGCTATGTCCTGCAGGTCTTTAGGCATGGTGAGCTGGCCCTGTCGCCTAAGCTCCTGCAGGCCCGCGCCAGTATCCCTGCTTTCCAGTTCGAGCTGCGAGTTGGTCGGCTCCTCACCAGCACAGTGCTGCTCACTGCAATGCTGCGTACCCAGGTCCATGAGACTGCCACTGCCAGTATCTGAGCTTCCAGTGGTCAGGCGCTGGATTGCCTGCACGGCAAGGGTGGGTTACATACTGTAGCCATCATGCAGGGCATGCTTTGTGGCTACATAATGCGTATGTATTTTCTGGGTGCTTTGGGGTGTCAGGCAGAGGACCGCACCCATTGGTATGTGGCTTCCAGTTGTCTACACGCTACCACCACAACTGCCAGGTCTGGGTTGCTACCATCTGCATCGCATAGTGGCTGTAGGTATGCCTCCTGTGCATACCTGCACCAGAGCATCAGAGCAAGAAAACACTTGCAAAGTTATGTATACACGGGTGCCACAAGCATTTACTCAGTCCCCACCGTAATCTGCTCTGGGCCAGGTAATAATGATCTACGGCAGCAGCAGCTGTGCACTCTGTAGCTTCAGCCTCCAGCCCCGCTACAGCCGACTCGAAAACAAGCTGCAGCTCAGAGCAAAGCTCCATGGTTGCACTGAACGTAAGGCCGCCAAATTAGAGAACTGTAGTTCGTTGCTGACTGAGGGAGGGTTACATAGCCAGTAGTTCGTTGCAGCAGTGAATATGGCGGGACACGTGCCTTGGTTAAATTCCTATGCTAGTGAACCATGCAAGCTCTGGAATCGTGCCTGTGGAGCTGATCATGGCCCCAAGCAACAGTACTGGTGGATCTGGCAAAAGGAGGCGGACAGCTGTAGGAGCCGAAGAGCCTAGGCGAGTCAGCAGTGCTGGGGAAGCTGGAGAAGAGCAGGAGGGCCGTTCTGCTGAGCGGGATCTACTATCCCCGCAGCCAGCAGACAACCCAGTAGTTGTCCCAGCAGCACTGATCCAGCCAGGAGGAGGCCACCAAGATGATGCAGGCGGCAGCGAGGAGGAAGAGCAAACGGTGGAAGACGCAGCTGAAGCCGTGGGCCCACCGCCCGCAATGCCTTTAGAGGTGTATGAGGTACTATGTAGACTGCTGATAACTGACAAGCATATTCGCAGCAAGGGCTGCCCCTGAGCTTGGTTGCAGTCAGGACCAGGGTTGGACGGTCCCTGTCCTTGAGTCGTAGTCTTTCATGTTTGGCGGCTGTGTGGGCGACTGCCAGTACATGGGCCGCAAGCATGCCAGTGCAGCTCATTTGGCTTGACAGTCGTGGCATGCTGTTACTCAAGCTCTGGGTGTGCTATGCATGGCTAATCAAAGGTGTGAGCCTAAGGACTAACCTAAGAGCCAGAGAGGCCTGCACATTGCAGTTCAGAGGAGAAAGTGCTACCCCAGCATTGCGGGACACAACCCGACCTCTGGCAACGCCCATAACAGCACATACGGGTCACTTGCTGGGGCTACATTGCACTGGCTTGTGGACATCTTGCCTGCTCACCGCCTTGCTGGTTTTGGGCAGGCTGGGTTCTCCTTCCCACTCTCATGGCCTCTATGCGCACGGCTAGCCAGAGCAAGCTCTTCTGAGAGTGGCTCAGGCAGGGTGTGTTAAGGTCCCCTCCTTGTCGAAGCAGCGCCAGGCATATGGCCCTGTTGGGCTGTTCGGCCAGCATGGGTGCTGGTGTGAAGTACTCTTCCAGTAAGCTGCAGTTGAGTCCTGTCACAAATCGCAACAAATACGAATGGCAGCTCTGATCAGAGTTTGAAAGCTGTGGAAGCCACTGCTCCAATGAATTGATAGAAGGCTAGGCTAGGATTGCCAGGGTAGGAAAGCCACAGGTGGTGGTGAGTCGAGCAAGTTTAAGAGCTCCATCTAGGCTCCCCTCTGACCATTCCCAGGTACAACGGAGAGACTTTGGGGGCGGGTAGCAACAGTGCCACAATGGAAGCTGCGTTGAAAATTTAAGCAAAAAAAAAGTTGCAGGAAGTTTGCTGTTCAATGCCCCGCCTTGTTTGCGCCTGCGCTTTCAGAGGGCGAGGCGCGGCACTGGCAAGCTCAATCGAGACGACCTCCATTCCAGGAATTTTAACAGCTTGCTGAAAGTGCCCGCTTGTGATCCTCAGAGCTGTACTTGTTATTCCTGAATCTCAATGTGGGTATCATTGCCTGTCAGCTCAGCAGCTTCCTCTTACCTACCTCGGTTACGCCCTTAACAGCCCCCAGCACCTCCGTCACCTGTTTCACAAAGTACACTGTTCTCCAGCATGCCGCCTCATGATCAATCGCTAAGGGACGACGCCCTCGGTGCTGTGGACTCGGTTGTGGTTGCAGCCAAGTCTTGGAGGGATGCAACGGCCGCCAGCTACGCCGCATACAAGCAGATCAGCAGGGCGTGCTTCCATGGCGCAGCCACCATCGCTAGGGCCTCCCTGGATGTGGCTGGGTGGCCCTTGAGATCCGTCAGCAAGCTGCCGATGGTGAGCCCCGCTGGCACCCATCCTTTGGCCAGAGAGCTTGCTTTGTACCATTATTCACTTCAGAGGTGCCAGAAGTAGCACCAGTTGACAACCTCGTGCTGTTGTGGGTCTCCCTTTCACAGTCTTCCTCCCTGAGCTGCTGCTGCCGCAGGCGCTGTTGTCGTGGACGTACTCGGGGTCAACGCAGCTGCTGTATGCGCCAGTTTATGCCACACAGAGCTTGCTGCATCAGGCGCGCAGGCCACTGGCAGCACTGCCCTCCGTTGCTTCAGGTGGGCGATGCTGCATCCCAGAGTGTATTTGCATGCTCCAGCCACTCACCTGGTCCTACCATGTGCATGTCATGGTTTATTGTTATTTATTCCATACCCTCACTGCAACCACTTCCCAACAGCGCTTTGCGGTCGGCGCTAGGCTGCACTCTCTAAAGCTTATTGTCGTTCCTGCTGCCCTGGTTTCCTGCAGCTGAGCGGGAAGCCCTTCACCTGGCAGGAGTAGCGGTAGGGGTTACCGAGGCAGTGCTGCATGTGTCCAAGGGTGCACTGACGGGGGCGGAACATGCTGCAGAGGAGGTGAGGTGGACCCCAGTGGCTTGCTGTAGATAGGTCTGCTATCATCTGGTTTGCAAGACAGCATGCAGACAGGACCCCGCCTCAGTGCGGTGTGTTAGTACCTCCTCTAGCAAGGCACGTGCGAGTGCAAGTGACGGTGTCTATGGACCTTGAAGAAGCCGTTCGATGTTTTAAGGCTCCTGCTTTCAGCCATCAACAGCGTAAAAGCTTAATGTTGAAGTGAAGACAAGCTCAGTTTCCGGACAGCAGTTAGGTTTCTGGGCATTTGTAACGTGGCTGGTGCAGTGGAGTGCCTGAGAATATATTGCACATTGTGGACGTGGCTTTGAGTGACCCACATGCCCCCATATGATTCCAAGCCCAGTTGAGGTTTGGCGCTGCGTGCTGCTGCAGGCCATCGAGCGCACAGCGGCTGCGATGTCCCTGGACGGCGAGGAGCAGCGGCAGGAGGACCGCTCGCTGGGGGGGAAGACCCCCAGCTTTGGCTACCTCCTCAACATGGCGGCAGGTGTGGGTACCTTTGGTAGTGGTCCGGCATTCGGTGAACTTATGTTACATGCAACTTGAGCAATGTTACATGCACTGTGTGGTGTGTCATGGCTGCAGCGGACAGAACATGTATGGATTTTAGCAAGCAGCACATGCCTTAAGAGAAGCCGGTTGGATAGTGCACAACCTTACTGGTCCTCTGTGCGCCGCAGGGAAGCCAGAGGGGACTCAACCGGAGGCGGTTCCCTCTTCATTTGCGCAAGGTAATGGCAGCCTCGCTTGGCAAACCCTGCCCCACACATCCTGAAGTCAAGATGTGCTTGCCCACGGAAGCATGTTATGGCTGTACATGGTGGCACCTATTTCCTTGGTCTGTACCAGCGGGGCTTCCAGTGTGAACCCTGAAGGGCGGACACATGATAGAGCAGGAGGGCCATGTGTGATGTAGGTCACTGCTGGGCCTACCCAAGCTTAGGTTTGTTGCGGTCGAAACCAGTGTCCTGCACAGAGGTGGTGCGCTAGAGCACCAGGCAGCAGCTAGGTTTCCTTCCTACAGCAGCCACACCTGTCCCTTGTCTCCCTCCTTGCCTGTCTGCAGAGCTGGCCTCCTCAGGCAACCTGCCAGAGCCCCTGGGCCCCCCTCACACCCCCGCCCAGCAGGAGCTTCTGCAGCCCCTGCTGCAGCCCAGCGGCTCGCCAGAGGAGCTGGCGCCACTGCTGGGCTCCACATCCCAGGTCCTGCATCCCACTAGCTCACAGTGGATAGGGCTGGAGCCCACCTCCTCCCAGTGGGTGCACCTGGAGCAGCCGCTCGCCGCGGCCAGCGGGCAGGACGGGGGCGCAGCAGGCGACGTGTGGGCTGCCGGTGCGGTGGAGGCGGCAGATGCGGCCGCGGTGGCTGACAGGGCCGCCAAGGGGGCGCCCGTCAGGCACAGCGTGGGTGGCGGCAGCATGAGCCACCTGCCGACCATCGGGGGTGTGTCAGCATACTCCGCAGCTCAGGGCAGCGGTGCTTCTGGGGAGGGGAGCGGGAATGCAGCGGGATATGTGGGGCTGCCAGCTGGGGAGGAGGGTGGTAGTCGAGGGGAGGGGGGCGCGGGAGCCCCCCCCCTGGTGGAGCTGGCGGGAGAGGAGGCAGCTGCGGGGGCCCAGCCTGGTGCTGAAGGCGCAGCAGGCACAGCGGGCACAGCGCCAGAGGCGCTGGTTAGTGCTAACAAAGCCATCGACGAGGCGCTGGTCATGCTATCGCTGGAGCCAGCGGCTGCTGGGCCTGCTGGGGGCGCCGCCAGCATGGCGGGGAACCCCGCAGGGGATGTGTCGGACCTGGAGGCCCTGCTGCGACGCTCCGTCAGCGGCGCCGGCGCCGGCGCCCCGCCGGCGCCGCCGGGGACGGCGCTTGCGCCGTTGTCTGCAGCTGTGCAGCAGCTGGACGCGCTGGTGGGTGCCGGCGCGGCGGGCGCCGTAATGTCTGGGCAAGAGAGAGCAGACTTGGCAGAGGTGGATACAGCGCAGGAAATAGGCAACCCTGCAGCAGCCCAGGCCGTGTTTGCAGATTTCAGCAGCAACGAGGAGGCGCAGGATGGCACAACCCTGGAAGGTGCTGGGGCGGACCCCCTGGGCAGTGAAGTGCAGCAAGATGTGCGCGCTACTGACCTGCCACCAGAGACGCCTCGCGTCCTGGCGGGGCAGGGTGGTGCGTCGGCTGGCGGCTTCTTCTCGGAGGGGAGGGTGCTCGAAGAAGACTTGGACGGAGGCGGGCTACAGGGTGGCTTCCCGCCTTCCAGCCTGGAAGCAGAGGAGGCGCAGCAGGGGGAGGAGCAGGTTCTGGAGAGCAGCTTTGGGGCGGCATACTCGCCGCACGAGCATGACTTGCCAAGCGGCTTTGCCAACGGCAGGCCACGCACAGAGGAGGGCGCAGCGGGGGCGGCTGACCTGCAGCCCAACCAGCGGCTAGCCAGGATGGATGAGCTTCTGGAGGGGGGAGGAGAGGACTACTATGATGAGGGAGCGGGGGCGGCAGAGGAGGGGCTGGAGGGAGAGGACCATCTAGAGGGGCTCCCCTCAGGCTTCGCTGGTGAGTAGAGAAGCTGCAGCATGTCAGAGCGCCCAGTGCAGAGCAGTGGTAAGGGTCTCCTGAGCTTGCTAAGGTGTGAAGCATGGCGATCACACTGATGCCTGGCCGGTGTTGCAGCTCGCTAGCAGCTGTGCCTGAGCTGGCTGCGAGGACCCTGGCACTGTTGTTAAGTGGAGGTCCAAGTGTGGAGGGGGAGCCTTGACGCTGCAAGTTCGGGATATAGTACGTATTTTGCGCTATGACGGCTCTACTCTTGCTACAGTTCCATGATAAAGGACCTTGCTACAGTAACCCGGTTGAAGTATTTGCAATGACAGTTTTACCATCCCCTGCAGCGCATGCGCATACCGAGCGGGCGCCCACCCTGGACATCATGAATGCCCTGCCGCGCATTGATGCCCCGTACAGAGTGTTCTCCTCCCTTGACCCAGCACCCTCCCACTTCTCCCAGGTAAGCACTTGCAACGCCTTTGATGTTAAGGCACTGCGCAGCAGCAAGGATCTGGTTGCCTGCAGAGGTAGGCTCACATCCTGTGGGGCCGGGGATAGTACAGTAAGCTGCCGGTGACTGGGTTAGCTGTCATAGCATGGTGGAGGGTGCCTTGTGGTGGGTTACATGAGACAGCCCCTTCACTGGCCATGCGGCGGGGCAGATGATGACGTGCAATATGTTAATAGTGTGGAGAATTGGCCAGCTACAGTGGCTGGTAGGGGGTTCAAAGGTTGTGTAGCTGGAAACTGGCTGCCGGAAACTGGCTGGTTGCAAGTGAGGTGCGGGGGGCACTTGTCACCTGGGTGTTGGCTCCAGTAGGTCCCTCCCCAAGACCGCGCCTGTTGATGGCGGCATGTGAGGGTCAGGGTCAGGTTTGTGAAGCTGTAAATTGGCGGTATTTTGCTGAAACGAAGTGCTTTGCAACGTGCTGCAGCCTCTGACCCCAACACATGCCGGGGCCGATGATGTGGAGACCCTGTCAGACTTTGTTCCCTCGCGGGCCGAGTCAAGCTCGCTGACGCCCGACCATTTCATCCCACAGCATGGTAGGATGATAGGCCCCCAGAAAAAGTGCACACTCTGGAGGCAAGATGTTGTTCACCGGGGCCTTGTGATTTCAGTGCACCAAGGCTTGACTTCACTGGCTGTTGCAAGGGTAGGCCTTCTGGGATGCCCAATGTTTGGTGGTGTGGGGGCAAGGCGTGAGGTGCACTTACCCTGAAACCTATTGCGTTGCTACTGGCACTCTCGCAATGCTTGACTTTTGCCTGCCGCAGGACCTGGTGCGCTGCCCCCTCTGGACGACCACTTACCTACTGTTGAAGAAGATTTTGAGCCGGCAACGGTGGGGGAGGGCCTGCGCCACGTCAGCACCGAGACTGTCATGGCGTCGCTGCCGGAGATAGAGGCGCCCTCTGCCTCTCTGCCAGAGCTTGTGAGCCAAGAGGACGCCCTGCCCGCCACGCCCACCGCAGGTAGTGTGCTGTTGCCACATGAGGCATTAACATGCGAGTATGATTTCATGGGCTACGCCTGATGAGGTCTGAGTGGATCGTCGGGCCCCTCACACTACCAGCTTCCACCGCTCCCTCCCTCCCTCCCTCCCTCCCCCCCTCCCGCCCCATCGTGTTTGTCACGACTTCTACCAAGGCTACCATCATCGGTGATATCCCTTGGCATGCCATCAGCTGTGAGGGTTGGGACCTGGCCTGCGTCCCTGGAGCGCCGACTTGGGCGATGCTAGTCACCCTTGTGATCCTTCACTGCCAAACCCCTCGCTTGCGGGAACAGGGTCAGTCTGCAACAAGGCCAATGCTCTGGGTCCGACCGCAAGCTGGCTGCCCTGCGTGTGCTGCAGTGGCCGCCTTGCAGTCTAAGCGGCTGGAGGACCTGGCACCCACCCCTGACCCAATGGCCGCCCTACCCACCGACCCCACCGCGGAGCTGGCCGCCGCCGCCGTAGAGGCCGCCGCGGCCGCCGAGGCGGCGCATAAGCAGCTGATCTCTACAGAGCTGGCCAGGGTGGCAGGTATGTTTTGTTTCTCTCTGCTCATGCTTCAAAGGTTCAGTGTGGTAGCCAGGGCGCTTCTGCTGCCCGAGGTCGCTCATTGCTCCCGGGCTGGCCAGGGTGGCAGGTGCGCCAGGCCCGACACTATTTGTGATGGCTGTGGTTGACTGGCAGTTGTAGCCAGGGGCGCTGCTGCTGCTGTTGTTGCATTGGCATTGCGCCAACAGCTGAATACTATTGAGCTGGATAGGGTGGCAGGTGCGCCAAACCCTTTTCTTGTGTGCTGTAGCTGCCCAGCGACAACTGGCACCAAATTGAACTCACTGTGACCTTCAATCTTACATTCAGCACAGTTTCACTCCTCCTGCAACTGGGTCTTGCTGCTGCCATCCACGCCCTAGTAGACCTCTTACCTTGCCCTCAGGTCACACTCGGTCCCTACTGCTACCTGCAACCAAATCCCTGCAGGCGAGGCCGACGCGGCGGCAGCCGTAGCGCAGCAGGCGCTGCACCGCGCCCTCGCAGCGGCAGAGGCAGTCGAGGCCGCCACCCCCGATTCCCCGCAGGCCTCCACAGCCAGCCAGGCAGCGCAGATCAGCATTGTGCTGGCAGACCTGGCCATATCAGAAGCGGAGCAGGCAGCTGAGGTGGAGCGCGTGGAGCGCGCTGTGCTGACGGGGACTGGTGCTGAGCTGGCGCCAGGGGCTGCTGCGCTGGGGATGAGTCAGCTGGTGGGTGAGGTGAGCCTGGACTCCTATATGGTGCCCCAGGCAGTGCAGCAGTTGCAGGCAGAGGCCCAGGCATCCGCACTGGGAGCCGCCTCGCCAGCCAAGGCTGATGCTGGTGATATCCTCTACTCCCCGCCCAGTGCCAGCGCGCGCGCGCAAGCTGCAGCAGCCTCGGTCGGCGCTGACAGCTGGGCTGGGTTCCCTACCAGCAGCAGTGGCGGTGCTGCTGCCGCCGGGGGTCCCTCCCCCGCAGCGCTAGGCACCGTCCCGGACCGTCCCGCCAGCCCCACACCGTCCGCCACCACCGCCGCGACGTTTGCGGGGGTCCTGGAGGAACCCGATTCCCCGACCGCAGTGGCTCCCACAGCGCTGTCAGAGGCAGCCATGGTGGAAGCCGTGGAGCAAACCCTGCTGGCAGCCGCGCTAGGCAGCAGCCAAAATGCCGATGCCGCCGCAGCGCTGGGCGTGGGGGCGGGGGGCGTGGGCGTGGCGGCGGGAGACAGGGCCTCTTCCTCCATGCTGCTGGCTGCAGAGGAGGGGGAAGCGGGGGCCGGCCAGCAGCGCCAAGCATCCGCTGCAGGTGAGGAGGGAGCTGTGTGCAGCGAACGGTCCTGGGAGTGTTTTGTGGATCGAGTGATGTAAGGGTTTGCGGCTGGAGTGAGCGGTTCAGGTCTGAACCGTGTTGCGTGTGGACCGAGTGGTCCAGGTGGGTGATGTGGAGTGAGCGATGTGAGGGTGAGAGCCCGGCTGGAGTGATGGTGCACCAGGTGTGGCTTGCCGCCGCCCACCGAGGATGCGCATGAGGCGCAGCCCTTTACCTGCCAATTGCAGCCCTGTGGGCTTGTGTCCCCCTTGTGCTTGCCTTGTGAGCTGAGCAAGTCTGACATGGCACCCAAGAGACACTAACCCCCTCCAGCCCTGCTTTGCCTGCTTTCTTGTGCAGACCAGCGCGTCATGGCGCAGGTGGCTGCCACATCTGAGGGGCTAGCTCTCGACACCCTCGCCGGTGCCAGCGGCGCCCTGGCAGACAACTCTCCTGCCTTTTTGGGCGCAGCAGGGGCAGCAGCAGCGACTTCTCCTCCCTCCTTCAACCCAAGCAGCAGCGCCATGGTCGCTGGGAGCGGGCTGCCCACAGGCGCGCAGGTGAGCATCACAAGGGACAAGTCAGCAGGCGCAGCGGGGCAGGCAGAGCTCCCTGGGCTTCACCCCACGGTCATCAGCCCCACCCACAGCAGGGCTGGCGCTACCCCATTCACTCCTGTAGGCTCCCCTGGGGCTGCCGAGTCAGCCGGAGCAGGCAGTGCTGCCACCGGTGGGGCGGCAGCAGCAGCAGCAGCGCCAAGCGGCCAGCCCTCCGACTTTGTTGGCTCCATGCTGGGGACAGCCCCTGCCCCTGTGGTTGCCTCGGCCCTAGAGGACCCTGATGTCATGGCCGCGGTAGTGCCAGTGGCTGGGGCCCTGGCAGAGGAGGCGCAGCGGGCAAAGCAGGGGCAGCAGGCAATAGGCGGTACGGCCGCCCAAGGCCACGCATACCCTAGCAGCATTGCCACCTCGCTCCCACCCTCCAAGTCAGGCAAGTGCAGAGCTGGGGCATGGATGGGAATCTTATGGGGCGTTATGTGGCGGTTGTTGGCACACTGTTACATAGCAGTTGTGTAATACAGATGCCATCTGCCATGTCCTAGTACGTACCAGGGGTATGCTAGAGAAGGGGCGGCGGCATAAGGGGCCTTTAGTAAAAGTGTGGCTTGTGGTGCTTACTGGTGGCGGACATAGATACCAGCAGGTGTGGTGTGTCAGCGCAGCATGCAGGGCATGCATGGGGCGTGCCTGACGGTCCTGCAGCCATAGATCCATCCTGGGGCTGAGGTACAGACGGGTTGTCCAGGTCCCCCTTGGTCCTACTTTCTAATGCTGTAATGGTAAGGTGCTGTGGTAGTAGTAGGGACCCTAGCAAGAGGGACCAAGCCTCCAATGCTTGCATTCTGCTGCAGGCGAGCTTAGTAGTGAGGACCTGCCAAGCCCGTCAGCGGCTTTGGCTCCAGCTACGCCTGCCAAACCCAAGTTGGCGGAACCTTGATGAGGGTTGCTGGTGAATCGTTTACCCATGGAGTAGTGTGAAGACATTGCTTCTATGTTATGATGTCTTGCACGATAAGGTTGTATGGAATGTGGTGAAGATGCTGGTTCCTTGAATGTACAGTTTAAATTAGTAGAATCCATGTGTTAGGTGGCATGCACGATGCCAGCACTTTTGCAAACTAGCTCCAGAGGTAGAATGTGGCATATAGGCATGCCGTTTGAAGGGATGTTCACCCATGCGTCTTCCGCTCCACCATGTTTTTGTTGTATTGTTCCCTTGTTGCTTGAGGCGCTAGCCTGGCCTGGTACGAGGCAAGCTTTGCCTGCATCTTGTAGGCCCCATCCTGAGTCAAACAATGAATGGCGTGCATTCTGGTGCAAGCTCATCAGAGTGCCAAGGATGATATCCGGCTGGCTGGTAATTGTGTAAATGCAAATGTGGAATTTACCCAAACAGAAAACGTCCCTGTTGGACATGCACACTTGGCAAGGCTGCATATGCACGCCTGCCAGCGCTTCCGAGCTTCGCCCTTGCTGCCTGCCTGCTTCCATGCCTGGCGCGTGCACTGCCATTGCATGGGCATCGTATGGGCATCGTATGGGGGGCATCCCAGAGAGAGTCATTTGGGCTTAGCCACCGACAAATGGTGACCTGACGGTGCTCCCGCCTTGGTACGCTGGGTGTACACCTTCGCAGGCACGTTTAAATAGCACGGTGGATCAACACAGGTGGCCACACAGGTGGCAATTTTGCTGAAATGAGCAGTTGGGTTCTCCCAGGCGAGCCAAAGTTGAGGCCTAGGAAGACGGCTCCTATGTACGAATGCTTCATCCCATGACCTGCATGACATACACTTGACTGGTCACTCAGGCTTGCAGAGGGTGCATGACTAATTGAGAGCCCTGGCCGCAGCATTTTTTAAAGAGTGCTCGCCCGGTTCTCATGGAAAACTTCCATTTCCCCGCCCTCATTCAGGAAGGCTGTGTGAGGCACAGACTCACCCAACAGGCGCACCCCTGTGACACAAGATACCCAACATTTCATGCCCCCTACCTGGCCAGCCATATATTCAGAACGCAGCTTAGGGAGTTCTGTGCCCATTACTACTGTAGCCCACGCCACTACAAGCGCTGCGGCTGCTGGGCGCAACCAATTACCATGAACTCACCAGAGCTCCTCTATGCCCACGAGCCAACAGCCACGGTCATCCCGCACTCCTCTATCTGCTCAGTTCAGCTGCCAGCCACACAGCAAAGCCATTGCTGCAAGTCGGCAGCGCGTTGTCTGAGGGGTGCATCATGCTGCAGCTCCGGAAGGGGTTGACCTCAACGCTGCTCAGCCGCAAGGCGCTGCCACCACGAGCTGCTGCATCCTTGGCCACACCGCTGCTTGGCACGCCCTGCTGCTGCTCCTGCTGCTGCTGAGTGCTACCGCCGTTCGGCAGGCAGCTTGCATGCGCCCCTCCTGCTGCTGCCTGCTGAGGCTGGGGTAGGCGACCAGCAGACCCTCCTGCGGGAGGGTCCCCCCACAACCCGTCCAGCACAGCCTGACACAGCGCTCTGGCCCTGTATGCAGCCTCTTCATTAAAGTCTGTAAACAAGCACACAGCTGGCCGAGGGAAACCTCCAGTTTGACATTCTGTGGAGCTGGCGCCGCTGCCGCCGGCACCGTCGCTGCTACTGTCCCCACTGGAACTACTGCCAAGGTTGCCTACGTCCTTGGTTTCCCCGCCAAGAGTGCTGGTGTCCCTGCTGTGCATGCTGCCTGCCAGCAGCTGCAGCGTTTCCACCCAGCTGGGGTAGGCGGCCAGCCCTGCACCCACAGTTGCCTGCCATGCATTTGAACTATGCCTTGCAACCTGCTGTAGGCAGCCTGGCAAACAGGCCTTCCTCCTGACAGCTCATCATGGTCGTGCCAGGCATGGCATGTTCTGTGATATGCTTAACATTTATTTGACACATATTCCCCAAACAACACCCACGTCACACTGGTAAATCTCAGAATTAAACGTCGTGCAGGTGCACCAACCTGCATTGGGCGCCACGACCATGTCCGCAGGTCCCTGAGCTGCCACCAGGTTTGGTGCCACCTCATGGTAGAAGCCTTGATGCCACGCCAGGCACACCCTGCCACCTGATTGATGGACCTGCACCTGCTTCGCCCGCTGTCCTTGGTCCTGTGCTGAGCACCCCTGCTGCAGCTGCCCTGACGTCTCTGTCGCCGCCTGAGCGCCAGGCTGTGCCCCGCAGCTGCACCCCGCCTCCCCACAGCAGCTGCCAGCAGGGCTGGGTACGTGCAGGGAGAGGCCGTCGGCTTCTGAGGGCACGGCTGGTCCGATAAAGTGAAGCTGCAGATCCACGCTGGGCAGGAGGCTGCCCAGCTCTAGGAATAGGGGCCACTGGGCAACCTCTTTCTGTGCGCCTGCAGTTGGGGAGCGGCACATTGGTGAGTGCATTCTCCTGTCCTTGGTCACATGCTGTGGACCATTCCTTAGTGCACGATGCCTAATCCCTCTCATATGGCACGCAGCAAGGACATCACAAGGAAAGCAAGAAGGTAACCACAGTGCCTATTGCATGCGTCCACAGCACCACTGCGCCCCGACTGCGTCACAAGCCGGATAACCTAGTGCCATGGTGGTGCCATCAGTCCACCTCCGGCTGTGGCCCCGCACGCACCGGGCGCAGAAGCCTGGTCGACGCAAAAGTAATACCCTTGCAATCCCTTCCCAAACCGACCAAACCCAGGGATCTCCACATTCACCTAGGTAGTGCAATGTTACAGGTCTTTCATGCGGTAGTCGGCCAACCAGCTGCCTGAGTTTCAGCAGTGCCCAGTACACTGTGAGCACAGAGTCCATGAGAAAGGCCACAGGGGAAGCCTGGGGGATGCCTCGCAAGGCATAATAGTCATCCCAGCTGTGCAAAGCTCTCTGCTGCGGCACCTGCACCAACAAGAAGGCGAGGGAATGCGTGCCCTCAGCGTTCATTGGTGTAGCAAGCCCCTCACGCATGAGCACAAGGACTCCACCAGCTTGCCCAGCTGCCACCCAGCAAAGCGCAGCAGCCGCTGAGGATAATACTCATCGACGTCCTTGGAGAAGTACTGCTTTGCTCCATCCTGCTTGCCTGCGACAAGAGGCAGGGCAGCTGCTCTGCTGGCAGCCGCCAAAAGCCACGGCCAAGAAGCGGCGCCAGCTGGCGCCTGGTGGCCTGCGCAATTGGCCCCCCAGCGGCAGCCCAGAGGCCTGCGGCTCCTGGAACCAGCGCTGCCAGTCCACCGGGTAGGGCTGGGCTGCAAATGCTATTGCTGCAGGTGCACTCTGCGGCCCACAGGCCTTGCAGGTGGCAGCCCAAGGTGGTAAGGTGCTGGCAGATGGAGGCTCCGGCAGGTGGGCCCACAGAATGCTGCTCCATCTCCTGAGAAACGCAGGAAAAGGCACCGTATGAGATGCCGGCAAAGGTCTGGTGGACATAACGAGGTTGCTTACCTGTCGTCGCTGCATATGGAGCGCCATCCTGGTGCACACCTCGTGGTGAGCAATGCGCCAGTGCACCTTGCGGTGCTTCTCGGAGCAGTAAAACATGGCTTGGCATGATGGGCAGCAGACGGTTTTGGGAGCAGGCACTCCTGTTCCACAGAGCTGGCAGGTGGCAGTCATTCCAAATGCGAGAGAATATGCTATGCTAGCACGACTGTTGCGTTATGCGCTGTGTGCTTCCATGTGGTCGTGGCGCAGGCGCGGACCCTGCTATTAGCATGGGTGGCAGATAGTGCGAACAGGCTGTGAGAGTTGACCTGTAGGGACAGGACGGGATGCATCAGGCGCCTGAGTTTTGCCTGAGTTCTGAGCATGAGTATATTTGGTTATTGTGGCAGGAAATGAGAAGAGAGTGGAGGTAGGGGGGTACAGGACTCCAAGGGTTGTGATATGTGACCTGGATGAACGCCAGTTCAGTCAGTGGCGATCAGTCTAGCGGCTTGCCTAGATGGCAGCGCTCGTTGTTATTCACTCATCCCTAGTTTCGAGGTTGTAACTTGCCAGGCCTTGCTAGCCAGACCGTTCAGAGAATGAGACAGCGCAACCAGTTTTTAGTCCACCACAATTGATACAGTCGAGAAACACCAGAAGCAAAAGCGCATCCCTGGCCCGTGGCTGCTGCTGACCTCACTGAATGGAACCCACAAACGACAAGGTTACCTGGTTTGCATGGCAAGTCAGCCCCCACACACACGTCAGGAGCACAGTCAGTCATACGTCCACCCGTGCAAGAGCACCCAAGGGCCACCGCAAGGACAATGCAGGTGCCACAAGGGTCCTTGCTTTAAACCATCAAGGCTTGGCGGTACATATACCACACCTGCACCCTTGCCACTGCACCCTTGCCACCCAGGGCTCCAGCATGACAGTTCACCTCCGGTCCAGACACTGCCGCGTGTCATGACATCTCACCCAGCAGCCAGCGCCCTGCTGCTAGCGCTTCTGGCGCCACCTGCAGCCTGCAGCTGGTGCCGCGCCACCGCGATGGATGCCCGACACCGACCAACAACACGCGCTTGCCGTCACCACAGCAAGATGAAGTGCAGGCCCCCCCTTCCCATCCCTCCTGCCAACGCGCCCGTGCCGGGCATCGCTACAGGATCCAGCAAGCCTCAGCAGGCGGCTCAGGAAGGGGAGGCGCCGGCGCCCCCTCCTGCGCCTCCTGCTGCCCCTGGCTGCTGCACATACTGGAACTCCACCATCAGCGCCACATGGTCCGACGACCACTGGTCGTTGGGCAGCCCTGCAGGCACAAGCAGCATACTCACATTTTTTTTGGGTCTTTCCAGCCTTGTCATCCCTTCTCTTCGTCTTGGTTCCTTCCCTTCAGCTCGCAGTCTGGCAGGAGCTCGTCCCAAACCGCCAGCAGGGGCGCTACCAGCTGGCACCCGCCAAATACCGCAGTAACACCCCCCGCCGCTAGGGGGGCAAGGTTGTAAGATGCCGACCAGTCCCTGCGCCGCATGCCGCCCCCCTAGCCCTTGGCCCCAAGGACAGCAGAGTTGTGGAACCTTCAGTGAAACTGAGCTGGTTGGCCCTACACTCTGGCTAGGCTGTCGTACACCCTGGGACCCCACCCACCCGCGGTGGACTTGGTGCGGACCTCCGTCTCATCCGGCAGCTCCAGCGTGGCCGAGGGCACCAGCGAGTCGGTGCTGTACAGCACATAGTCCAGTGTGCCGCGGAAGTCCTTGGTCACGTTGGTGAACCTGGCAGGGGGGTGGGGGGCAGGCAAGGTGTCACGCCGACCGCAAGCTGCCACCGCGTGGGGCAACAGGGGCACAAGGAGACGACTTGCAGAGGCCTTGAAGCGGCCGCAGGGCAGGGCTACAGTTGCAACGAACCCCGCACGCAGCATGCAAAACCCGTGAACACCGTGCAGGCAGGCATCCCTTACTTGGGCTCCCCCGTGGCCGCGTCCAGCCGCCGCTTCTGGCGCAGGCTGGCGTGGTCGCGGTCGGGGCACCCCGCCACCACCGTGTACGCGGAGCTCAGCGGCAGCGCGTGCTGCAGCTTGGAGGCGGGGCGGAGGATGCCCAGTGGGTCATTGGCCAGCTCCTACACACGAGTGGCAACCCGTCAAAGGGCAACCCGTCAAAACTTGTACAGCATTCACATTCTTTGGGAAATAGTACAAGATAAGGGTTTCAATAGGGAAGTGAGGAATAAGGCAGGAGCTCCCCTCTCCCTCCAGGTTAGTGGGGGTTTTCAGCAGGGCTGTTCGCAGTGTATGCAAGGCAAGAAGGGGGGGGGAGTTGCCAGCCTCTGAGCTGGGAGTCGGGGCAGCGCATGAACGCATGGACTGGCGGCCAGCTCCTGTTGGGGGTAGAGACAACGGCAGATTGCGGAGGACAGCGTAGGACATCACTGATTCTGCTTCAAGGCGAGCTAGAACTGACTGTCAGGAGGTACGAGCTACAAAAACACGGCAGCCCAGGCAGCGGGGCCCTGCTCCCATCTCCTGTGTCTTCCTCGATACTCTCCCCTTCCCGGTGGGCCGCGATGTGGGGCCGGCCGCAGGAGGGCAAGGGCACAGAAACACAAGCGGGGGAGCCACAGCTCGCCAGGGGAGGGCTGCGCTCACCGCGTTGTTGGGCGGCACCGAGCCCTTGACCAGCAGCATGTGCGCAGCAGAGCCTGGCGTGGTGTTGAAGTCTCCCGCCACCAGCATGGGGATGTCCGCGGAGGCCGCGATCTTCTCCAGGCCCTTCAGCAGGGTGTGCACCTGCAGCGCCACAGACCGCCAGCCCGCACCTCAACCAGCAGTGGGGGGAAGCCAACGGCTGGAGCAAAGCAAGGATGTAGGCGTACTTGGGACAAGGGGGGGGGGGGGTATGTGAAGCTAATGCAGCGATTTTCCCCAGGCCCCTCGAGCAGGGGGGTGCACCTGTGCAGGCTGCGGAAGGAGGGGGGATCGTGAAAAGGGAAGCTGTGTGGACCAACCGGTCGCTTATGCAGAGAAGTCGCTGACCAACACCCATCTGAAACACTCCCACTTCTGCAACTGGCCGCCAGTTGCTCATACGCAGGGTGAAGCACCAATTCACCCGTCCCGGGTGTACTTAAGACACCTCCATGGCCATCGCCCAACTTTCAGGGTGACAATCGCCTTCTCCCCATAAGGGATAGCAGTCCCTGCACAGCGCCTACCTGCCACAGCTTCACATCATTGTTCTCCGGGTTGGCGTGGATGTGGGTGTTGGCCACGCAGATCAGCTGCCGCCGGCTGCCGCTACTGCTGCTGCCGCCGCCAGCGCCCCCGCTGCTGCTGCTGCTGCTGTTGCCGCCTCCGCCCGAGGGCCCGCCTTGGTCGCCAAAAGGCGGCTCGAGCGCTTCCAGAACGGCAATGAGCGCCACATTGTCCTGCATGTATTATAGGAGATGCCAGGTTGACATTGCTGGCTGTGTGTTCTTCTGGTAATGACAGTGGAGGTCCAGTACGTGCAGCACCCCAGCTGGGACACCACTGCCATGCAGATTGTTGACACTGGGTGACTACCAAGACCTTATAATTTGTGCCATCATTCGCATGGATGAGGATCGCACAACTTACAACAGCTTATCAACCAGCATGCGCGGTCCTGGGAGCGCAACAGCCCCACCACATCTGTTCAAGGAGATCCCAAAAGAGCAGGCCTCGGTCTTTGTTGTACTGTAGCGCTCCATAACCGGCAAAGCTTGGTGGCTTGATCTACTGGGAGGGAAGGGCTTTGCCAGGAGGAGTGCCGCCTTGTAAAGCCCCAGTTGACCTCTACTCTGCTCGTGAGAGCCCCCTTTATCATGCGCAAGAAGTACGGCCCTACCCTAGGCAGCATGACGCGGCCAACACTCACAGGGCGCGTGTTGCGTATTCCTCCCAGGGCGTGCACGCCAGCAGCCCACACACACCTTGAGCAGTCGGTTGAGCGCTGCCTTCTTCTGGTCCGGCGGGAAGGCATCTGCCAGCGACAGGGCGGCCTTGTTGAACTCCACCTCGTACTTCTTGACCAGCGCAAACCGGTCCCGCCGGAAGAAGGTGGCGCAGCCGTCCATGGCGTACGCTGCAGCCAGCCAGCCATGTGGGATTATTGGTGAGGAAGGGAGCTGACAAACACAATGACCACCATAGGGAAGACGGTGGCCACAACAAACACCCCATAGCAAACACCATGGATGCCAGGTGGAACCCATGTGAGACAGATCAGGCCACCCAACACTATCGGTACTTCACACGCGATGCGAACGAGGCTGCAAGGGCGGCGGCAGATTGCAGCTGCAAGGAGACCGCCCAGGAGCATGACAGCAGCCTCCTGTGCTTACAACACTCCCTCAGGGCACTGACGCATGCATTCTTCCACATGCCTCCTAGCACTCCGCCACCCACGTCCATAGGTGTAGCGATGTAATCACTATTAAAGCCGAGGAGGGTGCCCAAGCCTAGTCCAGACTAACAAAGCGCCACCCAACCATGCCGTGGTGGGTTATGGGCCTGCATCAAGCATGAAGTCTACATCCTATAACCGTAGTCTATCCCTACACTGTCAAAGCCCTCACCGTTGCGCGTGTACATCTCGGTGGTTTTCTTCTTATAGATGGCGGTGTAGCCTGCCTTCTGAAGCTCGGGTGCCAGATAGTCCTGCACCAACAAGCAGGCATCGCAGTATATGGCACAATAATTTGACTGCTGGCCCTACAGACTTCCTGCAGCGCTGGCAAGGAAGCCCTGCAGCGCCTCCATATCTTGGCGGCTGAGTTCCTGCGGATAGGCTGCAATCTACCACCCTGCCACCCTGCCATCCTCAGCAGCCAAAGTATGAAACCCCAGCGCCGCTCCACCCAGGCACACAACCCACCCGCTACGAAGGCAATGCCCCAGCACCTCTTGCAGGCACATGACACATGGCACATGCGCTGTGCCCCCCACACACCCAAGAGCCTTCTGAGCCACCCCTCAAAGCACCGTAGCACCGTAGCACCCCTCAAAGCACCCTCCACCCCTCAAAGCACCGTAGACAGGACCCAGAACCTAGGACCCCCGCCATGCCCCCCCACCTGGAAGTGGTTGCTCTGCACCTCCTGCAGGCACATGATGTCGGCGCCGTAGCCCAGCAGCTCCTTGAGCAGGTTGAGCTTGCGGTAGGGCCACGCCAGCGCCCAGTTGGGGCAGTACCCAAACTGGTCGGCCGTGGCATAGAGGTCCGCCAGCAGGTTGTAGGTGAGCAGCGTGAACTTGCCCTTGGTCACGCTGGGCTTGGCGGGCGTCAGCGGCACCAGCACGCGCTTGGGAGGGCAGGGCGCTGTGAGGGAGGGAGCAGGGAGAGCAAGACGAGGGAGGGTTGGGGGAGGCCGTGCAACCCAGGTGTGGAGCTTGCATCTGACCCGCTGCCCAGTTGCTGTTACCGAGCGCCCAGCGAGCGAGGGAGCTAGGAGAAACTAAAACAGGGAGGGGAGGGTTGGCGGAGGCCGCGCTGCCTGGAGTTCAGACTTGTGTCATGCATGGTGCATATGTCTATGAGCTTGGGGCCCTTTCAGTTGCACATGAACACTGTACACATGGCTCGCCAGCCGAAGCTAGCCCGACCTCCAAGGCAGCCAGTAGGGCTCACCTGGCCGCACGCGCGCCGTGATGAACGCGAAGGTCTACAGATCATTACTACAATTAATACCAGAATTATAAGCTCGTTAGTCGCCGCCCACCTGGCCGCACGCGCGCCGTGATGATGGAGAAGGTCTTGCCAACCTCGGGGTAGGGCGAGGCGGCGTCGTAGGCGGTGCAGTCAAACTTGAGGATGGCGCCCACATCCTCGGGTCCAGGGGTGTACGTCCGCTCCCGCCCCACCTGCACCAGTGCCGGGCAGCCGCAGACCCTGAGCTTTGACTGCGCGCTTAAGTGATTGCAACCTCTTCACGCGCGGCACGCCTTCTTGGCGCCGGAGTAGTAGGGAAACCCCTCTCACTGACAGACTGAAGCAGGTCCAGTGGGGTTGTTTCTTGGGCAAGGGATTTTCCTCAGGGTCTAAGGTCCCGGTCACAAGCAGGGGATTGTGCTAATGCAGCTGGAGAAGGGTTCGACTCATCATCTAGCTAGATAGCTAGCTAGCTTGGGCCGCATCGACGATGCCAAATCCCCCGCTACAACAAGGCACTAAGGCGAAGTGGCAGCAGACCAGTCTCTGCATTGCCAGCTCCCATTGACAACATCTCCTTGCCTCGCCTGCTGTCCAGCGCCTCTCAAACTTATTGTGAATCTGCCAGTGCCCCAGTCAAAAGATCCAGACACCCAGCGCACATCTGTCTTCTGTGTCTTTGACGAAAACCTCCATGAGAGGGTTTTAAACAGTTAGAGACAAAATTTACTTGCTTTGGCAGCAATCTGCTCACCTCTACCCAGCACTCGCCGCTGTTGCTGTAGGTATACCCGCCCTTGAAGCTGGACTCTGGTGTGTACCCATTCTCGCCTGCGCAATGAAACACCGCGGTCAGGCCAGCGCTTGCGAGTCCATGTGCACCATGTCATCTTGTCTTGTCCCACGGTTGTCATTGTCCCACCCCAGCTGCTCACTTTGCCTTGCCCGAAGTGACGTTTCCATACTCGGATGGAAGAGGTTGGCTTCACGTCCCTCATTCCCTAATCACTCACAACAAGCGACACGATATTGCCATGGGAGTGCCTGTGTTCACATTCCGTATTCCCTCATCACACAACAAGCGACACCCCTCCCTGGCAGAACCACAGACCTCGGTCACTCCCAGTAAATAACTGAACAACACATTCACACAAACACAACAGCCCGTGAAGTCGCATGCTGTCACACACTCTGAGCAGC
>BBXU01002015.1:0-60215 GCA_001598975.1 Parachlorella kessleri
CCGCCGCCGCCGCACGCCAGCGCCGCACCGTTCAGGCGGGAGTTCAGGTGGAAGTCCTTGTGGAAGGGCCAGTGCTCCCGCAGGCACTCGGGCGAGCAGTGGTAGCTCTTCTTGATGTCTGCCTTGCACCGCAGGCACAGAATGCACTGGATGTGCGCCTCCTTCTCCGGGTGCACCCAGCACACCTGCAGACACGACAACGACACTCCGGCTGGTAGGGCAATCGGGTCACTGTAGGACTTCCCTGTAACTGTCCTGTCTCACACAGACTGCCAGGATGCAGCAGCAACGTCTGCGTGGCTGGGCGCCCACCCTGCTACCGCTGAGGCGCCTTGGCCCGCCTGCTAGCAAGGGACAGGGTGCTGGGTGCAGCCGTGGTCTCCAGTGCGTGGGCTGCCGCAGCCTATAGCCGCCCGGGCGCAAGGCGCTGTCGCACTCCGCGCTGTTCACATTGCAGGGGAAGCCCTGTACGTTTTGTGGCTACAAATTCCCTGCCGACGCGATGTTCTATACTCCCTACAACACCCTGAAGCGGTCCAGACTCACCTGGCCACCCTTGTTAACTACCGACCTATACCATCGGCTCTTTATGCTGAATCGGCTGTCGGTGCTTCCCTCTTGGGGGACCTCCTCTGCAGTCAGGGCAGCCAGCCAAGGCCCTGTCAGCTTTTTGATCTTTCCAAGCCCACAACTGGCCTTCACCATTTGCTTCGAGCTGCCAAGGGAGCTCTTACTACACAGTCGAAGAAGAGCTGCTCCAACATGACTCGGCAGCAGGGTGGTAACTCGCCTGCCGAGACTGTGGTATTGTCCTGCCGCCTTACGAGCACATAAGGCTCCAAGCTCACGCCGCAGACCGGTGTCTCAGACTGGAGCCGGGCCGCGAGAATGTGGATGGGGCCAGTCATCAAACATTGCACCACCTTCAAACCCCTGGAATCATCTTCTCTGTAGTTGGATCGAGCGCAGGGCCAAGGTGGAACTGCGGAAGCAATTTTGGGCGAGGCGCGAGACTCCCCGCCCATAAAGGATGCCAGCGATGCAGTATATAGCGACGAACACAGCGCCTCTGCAAACAATGGTTTGTTTGTTGAAAGGATCGTAATTTCACTGAGAAGAGCTGCTTCTGCACTGGGTGTTCGCTCCCCTGACATAACTGATCAAAAACTCAGCGGTCCTTGTGTTGCAATTCAGAGGTACCTTGACTTGATTTAGCCATGACCAAGGCCTCTGTCTCGACAGCAGACCTGGCAAAGCTAGTGGACACAGTTGTGAGTGCAGCCAAGAGTGCAGAAGGAGGCGACACAGCAGAGCAGGCAAGAAGTCCCCCCTAGCTGGCTCCCAATTTCTCAACAGCTCAGCAGCAAACATTGCTGGTGGCGCCCCCAGCGCTCTGCTGGTAGCAGCACCCCAGAGCTTGGGGGGATAACAGGTCCTGGGCTCACTCACACAATGTGCAGGGGCGGGCTGTGGATGGCCTCAAGGCGCTAAAGAAACAGCTGGTGAACACAAAGCTGCTCCAGGAAACCCAGGCTGGCAAGCGCATCCGGGCGCTGTCCAAGCATAGCGACGCTTCCGTCGCGCGGCTAGCCGGCGAAGTGGTATTTGCGTGGAAAGATGTGGTGCGCAGGGAGAATGAAGCCACACCCAGCAGCAGTCAGAAACCCCAGCAGCAGTCTCAAGAGGAGCAGCAGCAGCAGCAGGCGTCACAACAGTCGCGGCCCGCATCGGCAGGCGGGGCTGCCCCGGCGACGGCAGCAGCAGCAACGGCAGCAGGAGCAGTTAGCAGGTCAGAGGTCGGCTACCGGTTGGAAGGCGGTGGTGCCGCAGGAGGTAGCAGTAGCCAAGCCACCAGCGCTGCGGCTGGCGGCAACCTTGCGGCAGCGGCGGCGGCAGAGTTCAACGGCACAGGGCTGCCTAAGACGGGGGACGCGGTGCGGGACAAGTGCCGAAGCAACATTGGGGTTGCACTACAGGCAAGGAGTGACCCACTTTATGGTCAATTGATCGGTGCCAGGATGGATGTGTGAGCATACCGTTCGTTGTCTCTCTGGTAGGGTCAGAAATTTGCAGATGGAAATGATACAAAGTGCGACCTTTTGTTAGGCTGGTTTTTGCACATGTAAAGCACACGCAATGAGGGGCCCCTTCACTGCTTGACATGAAGCTGCAATGGTGTGAGCTGCACATGATGTGGAGGAGGAGGACATTCGTCCCCTTGGTGTCATATCCTTAAATGCCCCACCATCCAGGGACCCGGTTGTTGCCATGCAATCACTATCTTGAAGCATGGCCCCAGCTCCGTAGAGTAAGAGTATGGCGAAGAAACAGTAAGTATGCGCTTGCCCGCTCTCTTATGCTGCAGATGGCGGTCCTGGAAGGCGCTGGAGGCAGCAGCAAGATAGCGTCTCTGGCGGTGGCTGTCGAGACTGCCGTCTTTGCAGCGCACGGCGGCGTCACGGCGGCCTATAAAGCCAAGTTCCGCAACCTGCACTTCAACCTGAAAGACGAGAAGAACCCTGACTTGCGACGGAGGGTGCGTGCGATGATGTGCTCATCAGCCGTATGCTTCTCAGGCGGTTTAGTAGTGCATAGGGATTGGGTTGGGGACCTTGAGAAAGTCTAGTGCTGGGAGGAAGCCGAGCCACCTTCCACTTTGGTTGTATGGACCAGCCAGCTACTTCTGCTTGTGGGGACAGGAGAAGCCACTGCGAGACTGAGGATGTGAGGGGCCTGATGGCGGTTGGCAGAAGTCGTGGTTTAGTTTGGTGCTTGTTGGTGGAGTTTGGGTGGTTGGTGCGTGTTGTGAAGTGTGGTGTGGTTGATTCAGGTATTAACACGTCCCCAGTAGATAGAGAGCCACGTAGCCTGTCTGTGTTGACAAGGAGCTGCATGCCTTGGCATGAATCTTTTGGGTTGGGATTATCCAAACTTTAGTTGAGGCAGACGTCGGATAGTGGCCATTCACCACAAGGCCACTCCGGCAGCAAACGGAGTGAGCGGGCCTGTGCCATCCCTCCATCACTTGTTGGTGACGCCTGTGGTAGGTCAGCCCATCCGCCTCCGTGGCCGTCTGGCCAAGCTCTTAGGCCCACCCATGATTTCAGGCTGCATCCCAAAGCCAGCCAGGACCCCACAACAAGCTGCTGCTGCTGCAGGTGCTGACGGGCGAGTGGCGCCTGAGGTGCTGGTCACGCTCCCGCCAGAAGAGATGCCTGTGTTATGTCAACCAGTCTGCCTCCTGCTGCCACAGGTGCTGACGGGCGAGGTGGCGCCTGAGGTGCTGGTCACGCTCCCGCCAGAGGAGCTGGCCAGCGACGCCAAGAGGGAGGAGAACCAGCTGATCCGCGAGAAGAAGCTGTTCCACTCGGAGCGTGGGCCATCGAAGCAGGTAATTGCTGATAGTGGCAGGTAATTCGAGAGGAGGTACGGGTATACTGGGCTGACTGTTCATGGTGGCAAGCGGTGCAAACGAGGAAGAAGAGTCTGGGCGAAGTGTACCGACAGGGCGCGATGCAGTCATGCTTTGAGGCTTGCTGAGTTCTGAGCCAGCAGGTATGGCCTGGTATGGTGGGAGAAATTCCATCGCCTCAGGGCAGTCCCTTATAGTATGGGGTTGTGCGGTTTGGAACGTCCAGGCACCAACATGCTCCCTTGCAGTTGCCGGCTTTGGGCGGCTAGAGGGCGTTTGTTGTCTGTGCCTAAGCATGGCATGCAGGATGGCATGCCACGCTAGACAGTCAGCCAGCCGGAACTGCGCTTGCACATTGCCCGAATGGAGGGGATTGGGGGAGGCTGACTGAGGCGTCAGTGCAACGTTGTGATGTGGTCTCACCTTGGTCATGACAAGCATGCTGGCAACATGCGCGGGAAGTGCAGTTGTGTTTTGTCGCGCATTTTGTAGGCGTTGACGGTGTCCGGCAGTGCGTATGGAGGGGAGCTGGGGGGGCAAACTTCACTGACAGGGCTGGTTGTCCTATTCACCGCCCTGTTGTTGGGTGCCTTAACCGTGCAGGCGACCACTGACGCCTTCCAGTGCGGCAAGTGCAAGCAGCGCAAGTGCACCTACTACCAAATGCAGACCCGGTCGGCGGATGGTGAGGCCCATGCTGGATGTACAGCCTACAGCTGGCTAGCTGTGTGGGCTGCAACACTGTGCAGGGTGTCTCCAGCCTGAAAGGGGGCATGGGTGTGGCAGGGTGGCGTGTCCCATGCTCTCCAGCACTTCATTGCATGTTCTTGCATGCATAGGTGGTTGTGACGTGCAGCCAGGCAGTGTATATGTGGCATTGTGTGCAGCTTGTGGGATGTTTCTAGCAGGTTGAGGGCTATGGTTGACCCTTACGTTGCCACGCCTGTGGCTGCTGCAGAGCCCATGACCACCTTTGTGACTTGCCTAAATTGCAACAACAGGTGCGATGAGCGCTGGCGCGCCTCCCTCCTGCACAGGCTGACAGTGTTGCTGCTCTTTCCATGAAGCTTTGGATGTCGTTTAACAGTCTATGGTCCCCGCATCGTGGGACGTGCTCAGTAGGCAAGGGGGCCATGCAGGCGGCACCTGTGCAGTTAGTAGCAGTGAGCTGCTGTCAAACCCACTGCCCTACCTATGAAATGTATTGTTAATAATTAGGATGGGTGCAGCAGTGGTGAGCATTTCCCAGCCAGGCTGTTGGTTTGGTCTGCAGGTGGAAGTTCTGCTGACCTGGGTACTGTCGGGTGTGAGCAGCCGCCCGTGGCCTGGCCAGTGGTGGTCAGCCATGTGCCCTGGATGCCATGTGAAAGAGATCTGGGCAGAGGAGGCTCCCCCACCCCTTCTAACCATTGCGTGGCTATTGCCACAATGGCAGCCAGATCCCCTTCATGGCCCTCTCAGCCTCCATGGCTGCCAGCCAAGCTGCGGTGGAGCACATCCAGACGCAATAACTGGCACCTCCAGCCAGGGCGAAAGGTGAACAGCAATCACTAGGCCTGCCGGCCCAGGTGCCGCAGAGAAAGGCAGGCAGCCTTTGCTGGCAAGCAGCAGCGGCGGAGACGCCAGCCTTGGCCCAGCTGGTTCTCAAGAGGCATTTCCAGCCTGCTTCCCCGCCCTCTGTGTAGTGCTCTGTGCCATGATTAGTTCATAGTGTAACAGGGGTTGAGTTGCATCTGGATGGGCCAAGCCCAGCAGCAATAATAGTAGACGGAGGTTCACGTGTCTATGCCGTTATCAACTGAGCCTGAGCGCAGGCCCACGTGGGTTGTTAAGCACTCCACAACGTTTTAGTGTCCCTGGCTGCCTGGCTGGCACTGAAGGCTCACCTAGCAATGCCTGCAGGCCTAAGTGCTGTGACGAGCTTGCCCAAGCAGTGCCAAGCCCCAGGGCAAGGGAGCGGGCACTGTAGAGGGATCAGGTCCCTCGTTGTGTGCACTTAGTGCTCAGCCCAGGCCTACCACCTGGCAAGGCCAACCTTGCAACAGTGCTTAGCAGTCATGCCACATGGGACTGGCAGCCTGGGTGGCAGGCACTAGTATTGCAGTGGCAGGGTCCATTACCTAAGTATTTCAGCAAGCCACTTGCCAAGTGTACGGCTATTGGCCGCCGCCGCCCAGATGCCAAGACTGACTGTGGTGCCAAGGTGCCTTCATGCAGCTTCTTGCGGGTAAGGGAAAGGTCCTCATCCTGATCGAATCAAGGCATCGTCCTGACTTTGATTCGTCACGCCCGGCATCTGTCCAGCATGATTCCTAGGACACCCCTACAACTCTCAGACTGAACCCTGCCGTGCTCACCATAATCCTCGTCCCTACCTGCCTAGTGGAAGTAAGGCTAGCACCATGAAGGCCACTCTGAGCGTCGCCCTCCTCTGCCTGCTGGCTGGGGTTGTGAGCTGCAGAGAGCTCCAAGGTCGGCGGCTGGGTACACGTGATGCTAACTCCTGGCATGATTGTGCCATGCCCTTGCTCATGTCGCCCCCTCGACGGTCGATCTGCTGTAAACCGACTGTGCATGGCCTTTCCGTCTACATGGAGCATGGACCGCAGCCCCAGGCATGGACTGCAGTTCATGGGCGCACCAACCTGAGGGTCACTACAACTGACCATTACTGCCTGCGCCTTCAAACATTATTCCCCCTGCTGCTGGTGTTTGCAGCCACCACGGCACCTCCCTCCCTGCAGTTGCCCGCCTCCTGCAACGCCAAGTACACCTGCACAGGTAAGCATGAGCAGGCTCATCCCCAAATCTGCAACCCATGCCAGGCACTTGGACAGCCTCTGCCAGGCACATGGATCACGTCGGCAGCTGCTGGTGGAATTGTTGCCCCATGATAGCCAGCAGGAGGTGTGGTCCATCCAGAGACCCAGCATGGAGATGACACTAATGTCATGCATGGGTCCTTTCCCCACAACACTGTTCCCTGGTGGCTGGGCTGCTGCTCACAGACTGCCGGGCGTTAGGAACAGTGGTGAAGATGCCCTGTTGCTTGTCATGCAGGAAGTGGGGATCAGCTGTACAACTGCAATGGCACACGGTGAGAAGATTACAGCCATCCCTAGCGCCCTGACCACTGCAACACGGTTGAGTGAACACGTTTTCATTTTGGCAGAAAAGAGTGTGCTGTCCATTGTCTGCCTGCATTGCTTGGGGTCTGGAGTGCTTGTCGTATCAGGCAGTGCAGTGCTTATGTGTTCTGACATTGGGTGTGTTTGTTCTGCAGCTGGGTCGGCACTGGATCCGATGTCAAGCTGACCTGTGGCTCCGAGTCGGGTGAGAGATGCAGATATTGACTTCGCCATATGCAATGTTGGTATCACCATGGCGGCAAGGATCCTGGCCCTGACTTTGGTTGCTGTGGTGCTGGTGCTGGTAGTGGCCCTCATCATGATGGTTGCACTCAGCTACAGACTGCCTTGTTTACCCAAATGTGCTTGCGCCCTGCGCACAATGCAGGCACCTACACTTATGTCTCTGGCACCCCAACCTACAAGCTTGGCTGCGGCAGCGTTGAGGTGAGTTGAAGCCTTTCTGCCAGCTCAGTGGACAGCTCTGCTCTTGGCTGCCAGGCAGACGAGAGGCTTCAAGCCCCTACTACTTTTTTATATTGGCAGCAGGAGGGTGCTACATGATTACCACAGCAGCAGCACAGCACAACACCCCTGGCACACCCACGGCGCGGCAGCCGTGATCAGCCAGGGTGTGCGTGTTGCAGAGCCAAACCCTCTAGCAGGCATGCTTGCAGGGGTTGGTCCAGCCTTACACAGCGGTACTGCCACACCTCGCAGTGTCACGAGTACTACTTCCACAGGAGGGCTGGTTGAACAGCTTGGATGTGGTCGGCCCCCAAACCTTGTCTGCAGGGCAACGCTGCCACCCAGCTGCGTGTGACCAACCCCAGCAACAACCCCGAGGACAGCACCCTGTACCGCCGCGATGCCACAGCAGGCTCGGGCTGCCTGTCTGACGTGAGTCTCGCTTGGAAAGAGCCCGCAAGACCGTAGTTGCTCTGATGATTTGTGTGGATAGATACTCAATTGATGGTATGTGCCAAGGCACATTGCAGCTTGGAGGCTGACGCTGTTGCTTCGATAATTTGTTTGGATAGATGCTCAATTAGTTGGGATGTGCCCAGGCTACTGCAGCTTAATGGCTGACCAGATTGCCTATGGTATCCATGCAGATCAAGTACATTGCCCGCACAGAGGCCAAAGGTGAGCTCAGCTTTCTCAATGACAGCATGTGCCTGTGTGTAACACCTGTTGGGCCACTGCCAGTGCGGCTACATGACGTGGACCCAGTGTGGAAGGCACAGTAGTGGATGCACCAAGCCGATGACAGTCGACTGGTTTGCTGTGCTGAGGGAACCCTGTCACACACATGCGCTCACCATGCACCAAGGCTGGCACAAGGCACATGTGAATGCCTAGCCTATGCCCTCGCAGGTGGCCTGCCCAAGGACTACAGCTGCCCCAAGAGTGGCGACACTGCTCGGATCCCTTACTCAGGGTCCTGGGAGTTCCTGGCCTGCTAAGCTCCAGCCAACAGCTGAAGGCTCGGCTGCTTGCATGATTGGGACGCAGGTAGCAGATAGCGCGAGTGAGTGCATTCTGTCAAGAGTTGGTTGCAAGGTATAATCTGAGAGTCGCCTAATTTGTGCATATTGAGGGACAATAGACTGAGGGTCTGCTAGGGTGTTTTGCCGCTGAAATTGGAGTTGATAGGCAGAGTCCTTGCGCCTATCAGACCTGCATGTTTCGTCTAGCCCTCATGCCATTCTGTAGGGCCACCTGTACAGATTGCTTCGTCACCTTGCCCTGAGCCTCTCTTACGGAGGCATTCACCTTTTGGCCAAATTTGTCTGTGGCGGCATGTCACAAGTGAATGCCTAAATGTGATGGTTTAAATAGTGGGTACAACCTGCTAGCACGAGTGTCCCCCATGTCCATTGATGACTGCTCACCATGCAGCAGCCCGTGCTCACCCAGCCAGCGTTCAAACATACCACTAGAACACGCAACACTCCCAAAACACAACTCCAGTTCACAAGTGCAATCTTGCATGCCCTATCATGAAGGAGCTGCTACAACCTCCCCCTGCGACCTGGGGTTGTAAGACCCCAAGCTCATGACAACGCTGGCCATGTCACCCACACCAAACTCTGACGTGTCGCTGAGGTCGATCCACCCGCTGATGCCAGCCCCCTTGAGTCCCTTCCCACCCAGCTTGTACAACTGGGTGCTGCAGCCGTCTGGGTGGGAGCTGTGCGTCACTGTTAGGGGGACCTCCAGCAGGGGCATGGCCTTGCCTCCCACCCTGACATCGCGCAGGGTGATGCTGCTGCCGTCCAGCGGCATTGGAGGACCTCCTTGGAGCAGCGAGGGCGCCCTGCAGGGCAGGGTTTACAAAGCAACTACATGGAATGCATGTGGAGCTGGCTGCCCATTCAGGTACTGCCCCAGCAGCGCTTGAGAGAATGGCACGCAGCACTGTGGTAGCCATGGAGGGCCTGCTGCATCCACGCTGTGCCTGCCATGACCGTGCTAGAGCAATGTAGGCTGGTGGGTGGCCTTGCTGCAATCACGCACGCACGCTTGCAAGCATGCAAGGGAGGGAGATGCACCCTTCCAGGGGCAAGCTGGCGAGTAGGCTTGGCCCTCCAATCCCCACTCACTTGTTACAGACTCGGATCTGCACAGCATTCAGCTCTCCAGGGACTGCAAGCGCTGGTGCCTCTGGTGAGGAGCCCGCCTCCAGCAGGGCCCCTCGCCCAGTGCTGGTCGTAATGGCTGCCTGGCACGCCAGCCGACCCTCATCACCAGCACCCTCCCCAGTCCCCAAGCTCTTAAGCAGGCTGCCAAGCTTGCTGAAGGCCCCTTGCCGCTCCACTGTGCTGCCTGTCAATAGGCTGGACAATGCTAAGAGCGACCGCCTCCGCTGGGCAGCGTCGCCCCCGCTGCCACCTGCTGCACTGCTCATGCCAGGCCCTGGGCTGCTGCCATCAGCGGTGGTAGCATTCTCAGTGCCACCAACGGCGCGCTGGGTAGCATTGCCAGTCTGCAAGGGCTGACAATCCAGCATGAAAGCCACCTTGCTGCCCCAGGCCAGCTCACGAGCGACTGAGCTGCCAGGAACTCCGCAGGGACCGGGGCCCAAGTAAGCTGCTCTGTAGCCTTCCGCACCACCAAAGTTCTGCAGCCCCAGGCAGACCGCAGGCTGGAAGCTCGCCCAGTCAGGGTCTGCATAAGAGAGCGCCCGCAGGACTGTTGTAAGATACTTGGTTCATGTCAGGCATTGATGGCTGGGAAGCACACCCCTATTCATTCCCTAACATGTTTTGAATCCGGGAGCAGCACTCACATCAAGGGCCCTTGAGGGCTTCTGGCAGACAGCCATTTGCTACAACCCTAATTTATACAGAAAAATCATATGCATGCAGTCTTAATGGCAAGCCGGACCTGCCACTGCACTGTAAGCAAGAATCTGTTCCTCCGTCTGCTCGACCAGTCAGTCTCATGCCTGCCAACTCAAGTCTCACCTGTGACTTGCGCTGGGTGGTCGAAAGGCAATTCCCTCCTGAGTACGGGAGAAGGCATGCTGCGCTTGCTGCTGCTCATGCTGTACACACTGTACATGCTCGCCAGCGCCCACCCCTGTAACACGGCTAGCTTGGCCAGCTGGTTGTAGTCAAGCTTGCTGATGTCATCTTTCAACCGCTGCAGCAAGCTGCTCACATCGCTGCTTCCACCCATCAAGGCCGTCAAGTTGAATGCCGTCAAGTCAAAGCTGCTGTTGGCTCCATTGCCGGAGAAGAAAGAGCGCGTCAAGGCTGCGGTTGTGAGGTTGCTCAAGGCTCCCAGTCCACTGCTGCCATCAAAGCTGGCTGTCTGGTTAGTGCGCTGTTGGTACAGATCAGCAAGGCGCTGGAGCATTCTGGAGTGCATATCCGCCAGAGCCTCCGGGTTCCAGCTCCGAGTAGTGGCCTTGGGGCTGCTGAGCGTGTAGTTCTTGAGGCTGCTCCATAGTGCGTTCCAGGTCCTTGCCTGCAACGCACATGTTTGTGAGCTGATGTCGCCTAGTCCCTGCTAGGTAAGGAAAGCGGTGTGAGACAGCTGTCGCGTCGAGCTTACCTCGTCAGCGAGAACAACGGGCAGGCACCGGCTGAAGCAAAACACTAGAAGCAGCAAGAGAGAGACACGCATGTTGAAGTGACAGGCTACTAATAACCAGGTTTGGGCACTTCACGAAGCTTAAGGCCGAGCCTAGGCGTCTGTAGCGACGACCAGCTCGACGCACCGCAGCGCGCCATTCAGGGCGCTTCCGCCTCGCCCGCTGGAGAGAAACGCGGCGATTTACTGTTGACATCCCAGGGTCAATGGGATGTCAACAGGCTCCCGACTTTGCACGGCAATATGTGTGCGCTGAAAACACCAACCCCAACGCCCAGGCGCGCGACGATATCAGCGTCATGACAGTCACGAAGCTGACCAGTCGTCGATAGATTAGAAATCCCTTCACTTCCATCTTTTAATCGCGCAGGGGAAGGTCTTATGTCGCAACCCAGGCTATAAGTGGAGCCAGGCTCCCGGCATGTTGTTATAAGCATGTTGAGCATGCTGTGCTCCGTGCTGTGCTTTCCCTGTCGATAGATGGTTTCCCGCTTGTACCACTGGAAGGCAACCAGGAGCAAGCAAGGGCAGGGTAGTTGAGTTAGTGTTCCCAACACAAGTTATTGTTTGTTAACCTTCAGCATCATGCAAACAAGTGTAATTGCTGGGCGGACGGCGCGGCCGTTTGGGGTGGCCACCAGCGGGAGCAGGGTGCAACGCAGACAGCAGCGGCACTGCCTCAGAACTGTGGCGGTGGCAGCCCTAGAGGAGCCAGCGACAGCAGACGAGCTAAACGATGCTGAGCTCAAGTCCATGTACAAGAAATTCGATCAACTCATCCGCACACATACACCCAACTTCAAGCCTGGTGACAAGGTGGGGAACTACACATACATGCTTGGCCCGGTGGCTTTATCTGTGACGACCCATGCGTGCTGCAGCAAGCTTGTGGCTCAGAGCGCCGCTGCAGTCCGCCGCACTCAAGGCTGCGGCGTTCATGCCTGCAGGTCACTGGCACTGTCTACAAGACCGACCAGAAGGGCGCATATGTTGATGTGGGTGGCAAGTCCGGCGCTTTCTGCGCAACAGAGGAGCTCTCGCTAGCGCAGCTTGACAAGGTGAGACGGTGCCGGTGTGCAAGGAGGGCTCAGACGTGTACGGGCTTCTGCTGTGCCATGCTGTTCTTGGAACCACGCGCCCTGGCGCATAGCTGGCCTGCCACCGGCCTGATGTGGCAGGAGGTGTTATGTTTAGTCACATTGCACCTTTTCAGTTGAGGCTAAGGGCATGAGCAGCCTCACTCCAACTTGGTCCATGCACACTGTGGCTGATGATAGGATAATCTGTGTTAAGACAATAAAAATATCACCTGTTATTGTCCTTTCATTGGAGTCGGAACGCACGTGACTGGAACAATAGTAATTGAGGGTGCCTTCTTTGCAGCCTTATATCCAAGTGTCCTTGATGGACACCGCAGTATTGCAGCAGAGGTGCCTGTTTTGGAGCCATCCCGGTCCGGGGTCGTTTGCATTTGACGCTGTGCGCTGGAAGCTGCATTGTGAAGTATTTTTTGTGGACACTGTGGTGGTTCCGCAGGCATCTGACGCGGTCGGCCCCGGCTCCATGCGCGAGTTTGTGGTGCTGCGGGAGGACCACGACCTGCACCTGTCCATCAAGCGGCTGGAGGCGGCGCTGGCTTGGCAGCGGCTGCGGCAGCTGATGGAGGAGGAGGTGTCGTTCCCGGCCACCGTCGCGTCGGTGAACAGGGGTGAGTCGGGTGTGAGCCACGCACGGGTGGGCTGTAATGGGGTTACGCAACTGTTACTGGGCGAGTGGCGTTCAAAGTTAGTACCGCTGGAGGCTGTGGAGGTTCCAGACGGTGCGCCAGGCAAGCTGGTGCAGTTGCCACAGAGGATCCCAGCTCAGAGCTCATATGAAGTATGTCACTGCGAATCAACAGGGGATCTCAGCTCCACCGAAGTGTCTCACTGCGAAACAACCTGCGGGTCAGCAGCTCTGCTCAAGCCGCCACGTAGGACTTGGTGTGGGTGTGCGTGCAGTAAGCAGGGCAGCATACATTGCATTTTCGTGCCGGTGGAGAACAGTGCAGTGAGGACACATTCCCTGCCTCTGTGCCTCCATCACGCACCGTCACCCAACAGCTGCAGCTTGTGCTTTTGGCAGGTGGCGTGATCCTGCGGGTGGAGAACATCCCCGGCTTCTGCCCCGGCTCCCAGCTGGGCTTCCGCGTGCAGACCTTTGAGGAGCTGCTTGGCAAGGAGATGTCGGTCAAGGTTACGGAGGTGGATGAGGAGCGGGGGCGGCTCATGCTTTCCTCCAAGGCTGCAGCACAGGCGGAGAGGACCGCCGCGTTCCAGGTGGGAATCAGCAGCCCAGTGGGCTCGAGGGTTGCCGAGTGGTGGGGGCACGGGCATTTGAGAAGGGGGAGGTAGTGGGGGTTGGGCGTGCTGTGCTCCCCAGGAGCACGCGGCGGGCGGGAGGTCCGCTTGCCAGGCGGGGTGGAGCTTTGGGGTTGGTGGTGCTGGTGTTGGCAGGCGGCAGCTAGTGGGTGAGGCGGCGTGTGCCGCTTTACAAAGCAGGAATGTCAGTGGAAAAATACTCACTATCTGGGGGAGAATGGTGATGCGGTGATGGGGTGAGCTGCGTGCCGGCGGGGCAGCGGGCAGCAGGGCCGCTACTTGGGTTCTGATGGCCCCTTGTTGTGTCGGCGACCGCAGCTCTGACCCTTGGAGCAGCAGAGTGCCGCGCAGTTGGGAAGTGGCTGCAGCTAACAGGGGGACTGCCGGGGTGCCGTGCTGCCGGGCTTGGGACCATGCATATGAGGGCATCACTTGTAAGGGTAGTCCTGCCGCTCTTACCTCCCCAGGCCTGTTGGGTGTGCAGATTGGCGATGTGGTGGACGGCACCGTGATGTCGGTGAAGCCCTACGGCGCGTTTGTGGACATTGGCAATGGCGTCAGCGGGCTGCTGCACATCTCCCAGATCTCCCATGACCGCATCGCAAACGTCGACAAGGTGGGTAGTTTTGTACTTTGAGGTGGGCGGCGTGAGGGCGGTGGGGGCGTGGCTGTCTACAAGCCAAGTGATGTGGGGCGGCCCTGCTGTCTGCTGCCGTTGCCGCAGCCCTGCTGTGGCAATTCATTCCTTCTCCTTGCTGGCGCTGGACGGTGCCATCGGGCATGGCGTCTTGCAGGGGTTACAGGTCATCCAAGCTGGTCTACCAAGTTGCTGTTGACGGGGTGTGCTGCGGGGCATGATCCGGTGGTCCCCGCCATGTGCTGTTAGTGCGCGGTCTCTGTCTCTCTCTCAGTGCTGACAGGATGCCTGGAGCATCCTGGCAGGTTTTTGTCGGTGCTGATCGTGATACTCTGTGCACCCTGTCAGGTCTTGAGCGACGGCGACCGCATCAAGGTGATGGTGCTGAGCCAAGACAAGGAGCGGGGCAGGCTGGCGCTGTGCACAAAGAAGCTGGAGCCCACACCAGGTAAGACATGAGGAGGGGTGGTTTGGGAAGGGGTGTTCACAGGGGTGGGGTTGCGAAATGGTGTGGACGTGGGCCGCTCGGTTGAAATGGTCAGTTGGACAATGCATGTGCTTGTTGAGCGGGTGGGCAGCTGGTCGTGGGGCATTAGTGTCGGATCCGAAGGTAGGCATGGAAGGTGGAGGGGGCCGCGTAAGAGGTGTCGGTGGTGCTCTAATCCGTTTGTGTTGGGTGGGAAGGCGATGAAATTAGGTGGGAGCCTGCTTGCTTCCGTTATCGTGCTCACCTGGCTGGTGATGTACTCTTTGGTTGGCGAAGCGGAGCATCCTACCCCGGCCTTGGAGTGCGGCCCAAGTCACACTTCTCAAGAGAGTTGAGCTCTCGCGCTGTCGCTGCCTGTAGGCGACATGCTGCGTGACCCCAAGCTGGTGTATGATAAGGCGGAGGAGATGGGGGCGCTCTTCCGTGCCCGCGTGGCAGCAGCAGAAGCAGCAGCGCGCGCTGACGACCTCAGCTTTGCCATGCCCGAGTAGGCAGCTGCCGAGTGGCAGCACGGCAGTGGCATCGGCACGTGTGGTGCCGGGTGCCCTGGGGTGTCTATCTGATGGAGGTGTGGATGTCGGGTTGGAGCTGTGCATAAGTGTGCAGGAGGAGGCGCTGAGCGGCAGCGCGTCACCAGCGGAGGCAGGTCATGCTGTGCACGATCGGTTTGGACGTCTTGAAAACAGGGTGGAGGCTTGGCAGCAGCAGCAGCGGCGTAGGTTTGGACAAACCTACGCCGCTGCTGAAGCTTCGCTGAGCCCTCCCCCTGACCAGCTGAAGCCGTGAGTCGCTGGAGGCCTTAGCAGCAGAGGACGTAATGATTGAGGGGAGCGGAGGCGTTAGCATTGGGCGAAACAGCCCCTGGCTAGGCTTCAATCTTTCGGTGCATTAGCACCGAGCGTATGCCCCTTGAGGCCCTTCGGTGCTGGGACCGCCTGCTGGGAGCCCGCGCCTTCCAGATAGATTTGGGCTAGCTAGCAAACTATCCTTTCACAACAGGGTCACAACAGGGTCACCAAGTGCGAGTCTTGAAAGTTGTGTGGTTTCCTGTTGAACCGCCTGATCAATGTGTGTGTCACCAGTTAGGGCATATGTACCTCCTCTGCAACTTTCCCAGTTACAGGCTGGGCTCCTCGGGTTTCTTTAGGTCGACTGGTTGCCTTGTGTCGCAGGCATTGAAGCATGTAATTGATACTGCCTTGGTTGGCCTGGAAACCACTGGACGGGCATCATGCGTGAGGTCTGAGATGGTGTGGGTTCCTTGCATGTTTCTTGCAGGTCAGGTCAGATACCTCAGGCAGCCAGGCAAGGTTGAGTGCACCAAGGCATTGCTTTGGACCCAGCAAACGTGGTTCTCCTGAAACCAGGCCTGTCAGTCCAGTTGTAGAAGGAGAAGGTTACTTTCTAAGGTTGTAGATTACTTCTCCGCTCTGTCGCATTGGCCTGCTACCTACACCCGAAAACGTGGTACTCTACCAAGGTATTGCAAGGCACTCCTGCGTACTAATCGGCGCACTCGCTGTGCTAAGAAGTCTCCCTTTGACGTTCCATGTAGGCTGTGGTGTGCCATCCGATGGTCGTACATGCCACCATAATGCCACTGCCTTGCCATCAAAGGCTAGCGTGAGTGTTTTCAGACGTCCCAGGGCAACTGGATCGCTACTCAGGCCCGTGTCTAAGCCAGGTTAGGCACAGGACCCGAACTGGGAGGTGCTCCGAACCTGCTTACGTGAGGGTGGGCGTCACCTTGCTGGCGTCACCTCGGCCCCTCCTAACCCCCTAGGCAACGCGTTGCAATCCAAAGGTTTAGTATATCACAAAGTAGGTGGCAGCCATTGCAGGCTTAGGAGTTGACATGGCGGCCAGTGGCGGCAGAGGGATTGTTGTGCTCCTATTGGGGGCTCTAGTCCTCCTCAGCGTCGAGCCTTGCAAGGGACGTCTATCCCCTGAGCTGCCAGATAGCCACGGCAGGCGGACACTTGGGATCATAGACGCCATTAGGAACGTAGTGACGGGGGGGCACGACCAGGAAAGCGATCAGGACGGCTCACAGGCTTCAGCTCACGGTGTGGTTACCTAATCAGTTCGTTGAGCTGAGTATAATCTAGCTGAGGAACGCAGCAATGCGTTGTTGCTGGTGTGGCAGTTGCTGGGTTGATAGCAGGCAGGACCAGACACTCTGTCAACCTGGGCCGGCCTGGGACTTGCCTGCAGGGCCAATAGTGACCAAGACTGCCCGTGCCCTGCTCTATGCTGCCACGGGGGAGATGGGGGCCAACAGAACAGTACCAGTGGCAGCCACACTGCCATTTGGTGGCAACTCGTCAGTGTACATCTTGCGGCCTGGTCCCAACGAAGTAGTACTCAGCTTCAACGTGAGGACGAACCAGCTTGTCACTGCCTGTTCAAGTCTGTTTCATTCAAGACTTTAGTCACCGTTGGCGTGAGATGGTCACCTGTTGCTGTTGCTTGGTCACACTGCCATGGCGTGGCCACTGTTGCTGGGGCTTTCTGCGGATGGTGGGAAGCTACCACTGACTTGGGGTAGTTGGACAGCCTTGGAGGCTCCTCGGCGTGTCCAGCATGTCTGCGCCATGATGATGCCCATGTTCTGTAAGCCGTGGTGCGGCGGTGTGCAGGTGACTGAGGTCCCTGTTGACAGAAGCTCGTGGCAGTCGGATGCGGAGAGGGTACCTTTCTTGCAACAGGTCGGTTCTTGTAAATCATCGTCAAACGAGTACTGCTGGCACCGTAGACTTTGTGGTATACACTGTTCCCTCTGTTCCAGTTGTATGGGCGGTTGTCCCAGCATGTGTATGCACGGCATTCCTCTACCGCGCTTGCATAGCCGCGCTGGTTGAGCGCAGTAGCTGCCAAGGTGGCAGCGTGTCCTCCAAGCCAGCTGCTGAACCATCATGCCCCCCCCCCCTCCTGCAGTGGGTGTACACTTCTGAGGCTCCCGCTCAGCTGCTGGACCTGTTTCTGGAGCTGGTGGAGGGCCCAGGCCTGAATGGGACCCTGGCGCAAGCCGTGGACGCGGCGGCTGGCGGCAACGACACGCTGCGAGTGCTGTGCACTGGTGAAGGCGCGGGTGAGCGCGTATAAGGCGGGAGGGCAGGCGGCAAGCCCGTTGAGACGCCTGTGAAGAGCCTATGAGAGGGGTAGCGCGAGAACGCCGCTGCCCATTGGTTGTCGTTGTTGATGATTCTCCATTAATGCTCCTGCAAGTTTGCTGGGGGTGCTGGGCGCCTGGTGGTTTGGCGCAGGGGAGATGCTGTCGCTGCCCTGGAGGGACCTCTTCGTCACCAGCTGTGTCACAGGACAAGTACTTTGGGACAAAACACCACAAACGAGAGACGTGTGCTGAGCCTGGGGCGTGCAGGCGGTGGCCTTGCCGTGCTCTGTGGCCCCTGGGCAGCTCTGCAGTACGGGCTTGCTGACGTGGACGTCATCACCTTTGGTGCCCCTTGGGTGAGTCCCGCGCCACACTCATGCTCAGACATGCACCACCCTTGCCGATTGTGGCCGCTATGTTTTCCTCTGACGAGGTAATCCCCGGTCAATGGATCCCAGTTTAGGGATAAGGGACACCAGTTGGTTGGAGAGCAAGCTGGCTGGGCGCGCAAGCGTCCCAAGTGGGCAGCACACTTCTGCGGTGCGCCCCTGAGCAAAGCCCCCCTACTGGGCAATTGGACGCAGGCGGGCTTCAACACCCAGTTTGGCTGGTCCTTCACCCGCTTGATCACGCTCTCCCACTTCTGGAACTTCACAGCCGACGACCTGAACAGCACCACTGGGTCGGGCCAGGGCATCTTTGCTGAGGTGGCGGACCAAGGTGAGGCGCTGCCAGGTCATGCTACTGTGGGCCCAGCTCGCAAAGTGCCATGTTGGTAACAGCGACTAAATGTGCTAGGGTGGGTGGTATCGGTGGGGGGAGAGTGGCGGGGTAGGGGGTGGCGCGCTGTGCTAGCATACTGCGTTACTAGCCGGCGTCATGCGCTTCCAAGGGCGAGGGTCCTTGCCAGGCATTCTTGGGCAGTGGGCGGAGCAGTTGCTTCTCTGGAGCGGGCTGCTTCTCCAGTTACTGGGCTACGTGACTCACTCTTTTGAGGTGCATCGGTGGCGGTCTGGTATAGTATGCACCGCTGCATCGTGCGGGGTTGCCATCAGCAGGTGGGTCTGGGTCAGCAAGTTAGCTTGGACCATGGAGACACCGCTGTGCATGTGCTGCGCTGCAGTGTCGAGGCTGGTCAACACAGATGCGGTACTAGCATCAATCGTGGTGCCCAACCTGCCGTCATCCATCCCGCCTGGTTGGCCGGATGACATGGGTGAGTGTCCTGCTGTTCTCTGGGAGCTCATTTGTGTATGCCTGTTCCAAAATGATATCGCTGGCAGTCCTTGCGTTGCATACTCGTATTGCATGTTAGTGATTGTACTTACTAAATGAAAAAAGAAAGAAGGTGAGGTGCATGAGAGAAGCCGGCCTTGTGAGGCTTGTAGGCGGATCCCTCAAATGCGCAAATTGCATGGCACGCCGTGTCTGTGTATGCCTCCGATTCACAGCCCAGCACCGTCCTCCGTGCCGTCTTGCTTGCAGACACCCTGGGGGATCTGGCGCCCATAGAGGCCCAGTTCGAGCCCGCCCCTGGCCCCTGCCCCGCCATCCTGTGCAAGACGCGAAGCTTCGTGAGGGATGCCTGCTGGTACGGCAACGCCAGCCAGCAGACGGAGTACTTCAAGGTGGGGCGGGGGTTTAGGGTTAAAGAGGGGGGGAGGGGGGGGGGGGGTGTCTGGAGTGCTCGCTGAGAATAGGTGGGGGAAAAGAACAGGTGGGGGAAAAGAAGGATCGCCAGCAGACGGAGTACTTCAAGGTGGGGCGGGGGGCGGTAGCTTGAGTGACTAGGTACTTGTGAGGTGCCTGAGCTGTGATGGGGGCACGGCCAGGGGCCCGGATGAATGCAAGCTGGGAAGAAGGTGCACTTGCATCAGTACTGGTTTGTTGCCTCCGGAGGTGGTGACGACGCGCCTGCCTTGCTTTTGCAGGCGCTGCCACAGACCGTGCTCCACGCTAAATCCGGCGCTGATGCAACTGTGGCTTGGTAAGGGCTGGCTTACCTGCGTTCATTCTCATGGATGCTTGTTTGCTGCACACCTTGCACCAACGAACGACTTGTTGGGTTGGACACTCCTGCTGGTGCCCGGCCCTGCTGCTGCCACTGACCTGTCCGCCCAGCAGAACGCCCATGCTTGATAAGCAAAGCTGCAACTTTCCGTCTCTCGTGCAGAGACAATCGCACCAACACGCTGTCTCTCTTGCAGGGACAACCACACCAACACAGGCATCATCCTCTGGCAGGGCACGGAGCAGCGGATCGACTGGCTGCAAGACGCCATCCTGTTCCAGAGCAGCGACTTCCGCCCGGGCAACCTCAGCGAGGTGCGGAGCCCTGCAGGTCTTAAGTCCATCATGGGTGCACACTCCAAGAAGTCTCTGGGTGTGGAAGGGTGCCACCAGGGGCCTTGGTGCCTGTTTGTGCCTGCCGACAGGTAGCCAGGGTGCACAGGCGTGGGCACAGACAGAGTAGACAGGGTTGGCCACAGCACATTAATGTCTAAGGTGAGCCGGGTCTCCACTGTGCCAGGGCGCAAGTTTGTCAGGCAACGCGGCGAAGAAGAGCTTATTCTGATGTCGCTTGGCAGACTTGTTGCTCTCGGGCTGCCCATGGCTTGCTTCGGACAGAATGGTTCACCTCCGATGAACTTTGAAGACCCGAGATGGCTTGGCACCCGCACCTGCCATGCCTCTGCCGTTGCCTGCCTACCCACCTGCCTATGCACCTGGACAGCAAGTGGACGACAACCTGGGCAAGCCATCCATTCGCATTTGTACCAGCAAGCGCGGGGAAGTTGGCGCGTTGACCACTACACGACTTGCCCTGCTGCTCTGTAGCTGATACCGGGCGTCAAGGTCCACCGCGGCTTCCTCAACCAGCTCTCCTCCCTGACAACAGACCCCGCTGACAGTGACCAGAACATCACCGCCGTGCTGCTCAACCTTAGCAACGGGACGCAGCCCTGGCGGGTGGTGGTAGCAGGTAAGGACAGGGCTCTGGGTGTGTGGCTGAGGCTTGTGGTGCCCTCAGTTTATGAGGCAGCGCTGTGGGCTTGAGCATACCACAAGACGTGGGTGCAATGGGTGCCAAGTGACCTAGGTGCCACCAGGTAGTTGGCCTCATGCAAGTGCGTCTGGGGCTTCCATGGCCATGTGCCTGTGCCCCGGAAGTTGGCCAAGTCAAAGTAGTTAGCCATGGCACTGGCAGAGCTTGCAGCAGAGGCACAGCGCAGCAGGGTGTGCGCCTGGTTCAAATGCCCGGGTGTATGTGTCGTCGATGGTGGCAGGCACTCCAACAGAGGAGAGGTATTGGTGAACTCTGCTAACATCCTCCTGTATGTCGTCCGCTCCATAGGGCACAGCCTGGGTGCCGCTCTGTCTGAGATGTGCGCTGTGTGGGTGGCGACCGTGTGGCCTGGGGCGCACATATCCGTGTACAACACTGGCGCCCCCATGGCGGGCGATGGCGACTGGGAGAACATGTTTCGAGCGGTTGTGGGCAGGGCGGTCCGGTGAGCCCAAATCAAGTTGTACCCCTTGTCCACACCCGTTTGGGTGGCTGTGCTGCCTGTCAGTTGGGCTACTAGCCCCGCTTTGCGCGCCGTGCTATCGCCCTGTCGCCAAGTGCCTCGGCGAAGCAGATCAGACGACCACGCTGAACTACTTGCATGTTAACAGAGGTAACCCCAAGGTTGGCATCTTCCCTCCTGACGGCCCCGCACTCATTACTTAGGCCCACCTCACATATTGTTAACAGTTAAGACAGCCACGCTGGGCTCCCCCAGCGCTTGCCTGGCTGTGGGTGGCTGACTGTTAACTGCCAGAGGTGCTGGCCGCGGTGTGCAGGTATGTGAACCACCTGGACCAGGTGCCCAGCCTGCCTCCCTTTGACTCCTTCCACCAAGTGCCCGAGGGGCTCTGGCTGCGCGATGATTTGGTGCTGCTGCAGGTGGGAGCTTGCTAAAAATCATCTACATGAATGTGGTTGGGTTAGCCTTGCCATGCAGCATGCTGCCGCACAGGCATTGTTGTTGCCATGTATTAGCTTGCGAGAATGGGGTGTGATGGCCATAATGGCACCTGCTGCGGGTCTTCTGTATGTATGCGCCCGGCTGTCCCGCCTGTTCTGGCGATCACACATGTAGTGACTGTGGCTGCCACACCCAACTACCTTTAGCGCAAACGCATGTTAGTCTACCGTACGGGTAGTTCGCATCTCCCAAAAAATCCATTGGCAGTGAGAAGTGCAACAGGCACTTGTATATATCTCAGAGGCTCCCAGCATTGCCACTCGTGTGATGGTGCCTACCTGCAGGACCGGCCCTCCCTGACCGTCAAGCAAACAACTTGGGACGACCACAGTTGCGGCACCCTCTACGTGCCCCAGGTTGAGGCTGCCCAAGCGGTCACAGTGCCTGGCTTCGTATACAATGCTACTGCAGCCTGAGCGCGAGCGGTGGGCGCCGCTGCTTGGTCTTATCAAAATCTGAACAAAGTAGGCTAGTAGCTAGTGGCTGCATGCCAAGTTTTTGTTTGTTACTTTGTCTGCTTACAAATTTTGGTCGCAGGCGTCATTTTTGCGCATGGCATTCGTGCGTTGATCTGCTGTGGCATAGAAGGGATTGCATTGGTGCAATCCAATAATTCAGAATGGTTAGTAGGCTGCACAGTGAGCCAACAGGCGCATGCTGGCTGGCTACCATGGCAGGCTGTGATGGTCCCACTGCAAGTGACTTGCTTTAGACTCACAGCCGCATGGTTTGATGGTGGTACGTTGTCAAACTAGACCATGGCAGGCTGTAGGCCAAAGGACCTTGTTGTTCATGAGAAAGAATTGCTTGCCTGATGCATAAATCCAAATTTGCCACTATTACAAGAACGGGAAGTTCTCCCAGCAAGCACAAAGCTAGATGGTCACAATGCCAGCATTTTGATAAGTTGTAAACGACAACCTACAAAGGCAGCTTATAGTTCCCAATTATACTAACGGCCCACCAAGGTTTGCAGGTTGGTACAATATTTGCAAATGCCATCCACTTGCATATGGCCCATGATGCTGCTGTGGCCGGGCACTTCCACTGCATCAGATTATCCTAGCCCACGTCAGGCCAGGAGCTTCATTGGTGACAGATGCATGTCACGCTTTGTGACGAACTGTGATAGCATGGGCGATGCAAATGGTTGACTGGATGACATCACGTATCCCACACCAATATTAGTACCAATATTGCCACTGTAGAAAGCTTGAGGACATCCAGCAACGAGAATGGGAGGGCAGCAGACGAGCGTAAGCCACGAGGGATATCTTCTAGGCTTGGGAACTGATTGGGAGCACAACACATACAGGCCATTCCGAAAGTCGAAACAAGGAACTAAGCACAGGCAGAACTTGCACTCACGAACGCAGCCGCAGCAGTGGCTGGGGGCAAAGCTCGAGAGGGTAGTCTTGCACATCGTAGACATGCCGGTGCTCCAAACCTGCATAAATCCTCCACTCGTATATCTGTCCTGACAACCCACACTCCCTGTCTTCTCCCATTCTACTTTACAAATCTGCCCTCAGAGGGACCTCAACCTTGGATTCGCTATCCGCCAGCCATCCCCAGGCTGTCAGCCATACTGGCTCAGCAGCAGCAGCCCCTCCACCACCTCATTCTTCAGAATTTCTCTGCATCAGCCCTCCTGTCAGCCATACTGGCTGACCAGCAGCTCCTCCACAACCTCATGGCCCCTCACGCTGAGCCCGCCCCGCAGCGCCCTCACCAACTCTTCTTCCTCTGCAGAGGCGCAGGGCACGGTAGCAGCCCATCAGCCTCCTCTGCACCCTTCCACCTACACACACACAGCCCCCAGCAGGTGCGGCAGTCTAGCAGACGTAGCATGCGCAGCCAGGGCATGGTAGCAGGTCCCCAGCCCCTTCTGCACCCTAGCCACCACCCCACACAGCCCCTAGGGGAAGCAGCCGGCGGGCGAATGGCACATAGCTTCTGCCATGCACCCCACCAGCATACAGGACTGGAGAAGGTGCAGCGAGTGCTTGATGCAGCCCCCAACAAGTGTACCATGCAGGCTGTCCGAAAGTCCCCAACACTGCTTCAAGGATTGCACATGAGCTGTCGGGACCTATCATAGCCCAACTGGCACACCAGCTTGCCGTTGGGAAGTGGGGCCGCCCCTGTGTTATACCCTCTCCAGGCAGCAGCCCACAGACCTGAGTCAGCAGGTGAGGGGCGCATCTCCTCCTGAGGGCTCTCATTTGGGGCCTGGGAACCAGCCTTGGTACCCTCCCTGGCAGCTCCTGCACCCACCCCAGCACCTGCCCCCTTGGGCTTGTTGCCAACACCCGCAGACTTGGCGCCAAAATAGGCGCTGTCCTGGACACTTTCGGCGCCCTCGCCCGCCACATGCATGCTGCTGCTGGCGCTGCCCGCCGAGCAGCACCCCTCGCTTGAGCTGGCTGCTGAAGACCCAGGGCAGCTTCGAACGGCGGCCATACGAGGCAGCTCTGCGCTGTCATCAAAGCCAGGTGCATGGCCGTCGTCACTGTTGGTCAGGCTTGTCAGGCTACTGGCAGAGCTGCCATTACGATGACCAGTTGAGGCGCAGCAGTCCTCCTGGGACCAGGTGGAGTTCTCTTCCTTGGTCCAGGCGGAAGATTCCTCTGCAGAGGTTGCGTCCCCTGCAGCAGCTGAAGCCGTCGAGCTTGCTCCCGCTCTGCTGCTGCTTTCACAATCCGGGGCTGCAGGTGGGCCGGTTGGGCCAAGGTCTGGCTGGGGCGGGCTGCCATATGGCTGGGCTTTCACTGGGGGCTTTGTGGGGGTGCCTGGTCCCGAGAGAGAAGGATCCCCAGCCTGAGTGCCCCAAGCATCTTCGTCACCGGCCTCAGAGCCGGGGGCCCCAGCAGGCAGCACCTGCCGTGCCGCTGCTGCAACCTCAGCGCCACTGTTGACCTCTCCTTCCTGCTCATTTGCCTTGCCTTCTTCCTCCGATAGTGCTTGCTGTATTCCTGGCTGCACTGCTGGCGGTCCCGCCTGCTCTGCTGCGCCTGCCTCCTGCACCTTTGCAGCTGCCTCCTGGTCTGACCTGGGTGCCAAGGCCTTCTGCTGGGGCATGGTGGGTGCCGCGCTGGGCATGCTGGGCGGCCCCAGCGCTAGCTGAGCAAAGGCAGCGGGGGAGTAGCCGTCTGCGGTGAGAGCGCTGGACCAGGCAGCTTGAAAGCTGCTGCGGTTCAGGGCTGCAAATCAGTCAAATAAGAATGTGTCCGGGTGAAGATGAAGCTATGCCTGGTAAACCATCAGAGAAAGAGCCAGATGGCCCATGCACTTCCTGAAACAAGCACGAAAAATCCTAAAGTCTGTCACATCCCATTCGCAAGGTAGCTAATGTGTCCATGATGACCCCAGACCGCAGGCACGTACAGGTTGGCTCATAGAAAACCTAGGTGCCCTTGCTACCGCTGCACCGCCCATGTGATCGTTTCCTTCTGCAACTTGAAGGCCCGTGGTATCACCACGGAGCCATCACCCAGGTGGACCCACCTGCCAGGGCCCTGAGCATGGGTTCATCCCTCATGCCAGCCACTAGGTGCACAGGGGTGATGCCAGTGACTCCGCCAGGGGCGGCCACATTCCAGCTGTGGCCAACCTGCTGACCCCAGGCTCCTAGAACCTGCATCCGATGTGGTCCCATGTGTCAACATTTCTCCTGACTTCGGAAGAATTGTGAGGTTCAGGCTGCTCCGCAGCTGTGCTGATGTGGCTGTAGGACGACAGAAGCACAGGCTGCGGCAAGTCACATTGAGTCACCAGTGCATGACACCGAGAGGGGCAGCCAAGGTGGATAGGACACTCACTGACTTCAGGGCCCGCAGGCCGCAACGTGCCTTACATCGTATGCAAGGGAGAAAGGAGACAACTTGCAACTTGCCTCTAGAAGCTGCGGGTTGCGGGCTGCCACCGCCAGGTGGAGGAGGGTGGTGCCGGGCGGGCAGGCTGCCTTCAGCGCAGCCACAGCTTCAGCCGCCCTGCAGGGACTTGGCTGAAAACTGTCAACATTGGCGCAACTAGGCTCGAATGCGCTGGAGCTGTATAACAGTGCCTATTCACATGGCAATGTAGACACAGCTGTCACAGGAAGCCTGAAGCCCAGGGGGCCTTCACAGACGTGGCTTTCACACACAGCAGCAGCACAGGGAACTCAGTGAGTATGCTTCCACCGTTGGTCACCAGCACACCTGCCACTCGCCGACACAGCTGGCAGCAGCAAGGCCGTGGTAGCCGCCCAGCCCCTGGCCACAGCACACACTGCCAGGCGACATGCTATGCCCGCCACCCTGACCGCAGCAGGCGCAGCAGGTGGCGTGCTGGTGCCGTGTGGGCCACTCCCATCTGCAGCGGTGTCTCCCTCAGCCGACGGAGTGGTCTGGGTGGGGTGGGAGAGCTCCACTCGTACTGTTCCCGCTGGGCAGCCCCCGCTGTGCAGGCAGGAGGCAGCAGCAGCGGGCAGCACAGCAGCGGGCAGCGCCCCATTGAGCTGCTTGCAGTGGCTGTCACTGCTGCTGCTGCTGCCGTTGTTGCCAGCAGAGGCGCTGCTGTTGCTGGTGCTGCTGCTGCCACTGTCATTGGAACCGCTGCAACCGCTGCCGTTGCTGGTGCCTTCCCCGCTGCTGCTGCTGCTGCTGAGACCAGTGCTGGAGGCATCGCCAGTAGCCTTTTCCTCCTCAGAACCCAAACCAGGCTGTTCAGCATAAAAAACAGTCACCGCCGCTGCACCTTGCACATTCTCTGATGCAGACATGCCACCAGTGGCCGCGGACTGGCCGGCAGCCTCCGCTGAGGAGGCGCTTTCCAGGAAGGCAAGCACCATGCCCATACCCTCTAGGAAGCCATCCAGGTTGCCAATGCCTGCGTCAGGTGGTGCAACACAGAGTGTACTTCCAGGACACTGCCACGGTACTATGCGAGAGGCCATTTACACCACACAGCGCTCAGCGCTCATAGAACTTCTGAATGAGTCACAAACCCATGTGTACCCGTACATTACAGGGACCTACGCAGGGGAAAAACGTATGACCCGCATGGCTCCCTACCTGCCGGGTTTCTTGCCAGCTGGTTCACCTCCTCCACAACACGTGGGTCCTTGACCACCAGCAGGGGCCTGGCAGCGCCCAGCAGAGCGCCGCGCTGCGGCAGGCACAGCATGACAAGCGAGCAAAGATGACGCCATCACAAGGTTGGAGCTAGAAGCTCGCCTCTGTTTCCCTTCCTTGCAAAGCTTCCTTTCTCCCCGCCGTGAAAGGTGTCCCGTCCATGACCCAGCCCAAGCTGTGCTGGTCAGAAGCATAAGAGGCCCAGCCGGCCTCCCATCATAGCGTGCATGGTATGCGTTGGTGTCTGCGGTTTCGCACCTGCACTTCCAGGATGTACAGCCCCTGCGTCTTGTCGTCCCCGGGCAGTGCAGCATGGATCCACTCAAGCGGCTGGGCACTGCCAGGACCAGCGGGGGCCAGGCTTGGGGCATAGTGTCCCAACGCATGGATCTCCAGCAAGGGGTAGCCACCTGGACAGAGTGGTCCAGGATCTGATGCCCTGCTGGTACCCTGTGAGCTGTCGGCACGAGGTTCTCAATTCCCTAGGGATAGCCTCGGCAGCAGCGGCAGGAACAGAAAGATAGCTAGAGGCATCTGGACAGCAACAACGACCATAAACCCCTGCTGTACCTCAAGCTGTCAGCGCTACTAGGCTACACGAAGCTGCACGGGCTGCACCGTGACTGCAGTGCACCATAGGCCGCACCAGCAGCAGTGCAGACATGCATGTACATACAACAGACACCTGGCGGTAGAGGCCCCACAAACTTCCCAGTCGGAGCTCGGTGACTCACCCCGGTGCCTGCAGAAGAGCTGGCAGTTGCGCCCCACAAGATTGTGCCCCTGCACCACCACCCGCCCCTTGCCGCTGGCGGGGAGGCAGATGGGGAAAACAGACGTGATGGCTGGCATTACTCCCTGGAAATTGGCATGATTAGGCAAGGTCACCAGCGGTAGAGGGGTACGGCAGCCAACGCCTGCTAAGACTTCTCCGCCTTTCTGACACATCACAAGCAAACAGGGTTGCCAAACATCCGCCATGCGAGAGCAGGAGTGTCCAGCTTGCACTCACAAGCACTCCCACTCGCTTTGGCACATCTAGGTGTTGTGTTGCTTGTGAGGCACTGCCAGCTTCTGACCCCTGGCAGCGGAAGCCACGAGGGTCCCACCTGGCAGTGGGGAAGGCTGTAGACTTGCGCCACCCTTCCGCCCTCCACCACAGCAAGCTCCTCGCCCAGCTGCACCTGCAGCATGCCAAGCGTGTGCATGCCGAGTTGACCACCTGACCATGCATTGCATTGTGCAGCACATGCCTGGAACTGCACCTTGACTTGCCTTCAATCGAAGAGCGAGCTCCAATGCGTGCAAATGGGAGTTGCCAAGTGGTGGAAGATGGTGAAACGAGCACGGCTGCATTCCTTTGTGTCCGCTCCCTCCTATTGAGGGTCGTTCCTATACTTTACGCCTGTATCTCAGGGACCCCAGGAAGCCGCCATGCACAAAAGTAAATTAGCCTTGCTGCCGTGCCAATGCATCGTGATGCAAGGGATGGTCACCATGAGGAGGGAGTCCTGTGGCAGCTGCTGTCCAGCGGCACTCAGGAGAGATTCCACCGCCTGGCGGATGCCACCGCGTGGCATGTCAACACCGCCGGCTGTGCCTGCTACGGCCCCTTCCTACAGAGCAAAGGTACAGCAATCCAAAAAACCATAGGTGGTAGGCTGGGTAGACCTTGCGACTGGACAGAACTGCAAAAAATACCAGCGCTTCATATGCCGCATGGCGACAAAGCTTGGGACGAGAAAGACACTGCAGAAGATACACAGGCGCTGCCCTGGAAACCTGAGTGCGTGCCCCTGCTTTTGGACTCCCTCCTGTCAAAAACCACTGACCAGATTTGGTGATCTCAGGGTGGCGGGTCAAGGCTTGTACGCACTTGCCCGGTGGAAACCCACCTGCACCAGCCCCGACAGGGCGACATGGATGCAGCCGGGGCGCAGGTGCGTCTCCACAAACCCTGGGCACACCCCCAGCAGCCCCTCCAGGTCACCCCTGGTCTCGGGGGGCAGCACCTCGGGGCCCACATTGAAGAGCTTCATGCTGAGCCGGCGCATGCGCTCCTGCACGGAAAGTCGGCCGGCACAGGCAGGGTTGGCAGCTAAGATGCTGGGTGGCATGACTGTGCGTGAGAGGGCATGGCTGGGCTGGGCTAGCCGGGCTTGGTTGCACTACAGTGCGTCCCTGCTATTGGGTTGATAACGCTAGCTGTGGGTACGAAAGTTTTGGAGGCTGCTGTTATGGAGCGCCATTCCAAGAACCTGCTGATGGCCCAGCAGGTGCATATGTCCTGCTTGCTGCGGATAATCCTATGCTTAAAAGGCAGAGCTGTTCGTCTGCCGGCAATAGTGCATAGGACACAACGGATCCCGGCGTTGACTTATGATGTTGCTCAATGATGCTGCTATATGACCGTTCCGTAATCACCTGGGCCAGGTACTGTTGGCCTTGCTGGGCATTGCGGAGCAGCTGCAAAGCATCCAGCACTGCTGCAGGCGGCACAGCGGCTGAGCCATGGGTGTGCGCTCCATGCTGGGCCTGTTGGAAGCCATTCATGGCCTGCTGTGGTTGCTGCGCCTGCTGTGCCTGCTGGGAGGGCGTTACAATCCACACCGGAGGTGGGGCCACCTGAAGCTGCGGCCCTGCTGCCTGCTGTGCCTGCTCCTGTGCCGTGTTGTGCTGGGCGCCGCCCCACTGCCCTTGCTGGGCCTGCTGTGCGTGCTGGGCTTGCCAGGCTGCAGGGGCTCCATCAGGGTGGCTCAGCACCTCCTGCCTGATCAGCTCCAGCTCGTACTCCAGCTGCCTGTGCTGCTGCTGAGCCTGCTGCGCCGCCTGCTGCCCTTCCTGCTGTGCCTGCTGAGCCTGCTGTCCTCCCGGCACGGCGTATGGGCCAGCCTCGAACCCGCCAGGGGGCTGTGGAGCTGAAACCGCCTCCGCCACTCTTACGTCCATCCCTGGTGAACGTGCGCCTACCGGCACCCTCCAGGCTGCTGTGCCTGCTGCGCCTGGAGTGCCTGTTGGGGCCTCACTACCCTGGACCCCACCAGGCGCTGCCTCCCGCCCTGGCTGCTGGCTGGGGCTGCTGACTGCGCCCGCAATGGCCGCGACCGCAGCCGCAATGAGAGTATTTTGCTGGCTGCTGCCCAGGGCTGGTGGTGGGCCATTGACGGGGGCTCGCTGCAGAGGGGAGGCATCTGGCCTGCTGCCAGGCCCTGTGGTTGCGGGAGAGGTAAGCAGGCTGGCCAACACCGCGTCAAAGGCATCCGGAGATCCCAGGGCGCCCCCAGACTGGCGCAACACCGCACTCCAAGGGGAGCCTTGCTGGGGCGGCTCCCCAGCAGAGATCCCAGGCACACTCTCTGTCGCACCGGCCATGCCGGGCAGCCCTCCAAAGCCATGTGCTGTTCCTTCCGGTGGGCCCCACACCAGCCCAGCAGCAGACCCTGCTCCCGCTGGCAATGCGGAACTGCCCCACGGCTGCTGGCCCTGCTGCTGCTGCAGCGGGGAGGGCAGAAGGCCCAGCGGGGAAGCCCCTGCGCTGGCCGACAGGAAGGTTTGCCCTGCCTCTGGGACTGAGAAGCGGGCAGCCAGCGGCAGAGAGCGGAACCCGCCTCCGGGTGTCACAGCCCGTATCCACAGGGGGCTGGCATCGCCCCTGGGGCCTTGAAGAACGCTGCGTAAGTGTGCGGGGGCTGACTGGTGGCTTGGCAAGCGCTGGCTGGGCTGCTCCTGCTGCGCCTCGCTGGGCGCAAGGTGGGGCTGCAAGTGTGCCAGCTCCTCCAGTGACGGAATGTCTATGTCCTGCGATTAGCCGGCAAGCAAGGGCTTGCCCGTTCGCTTGTGTGCAACTGTTGTCAAATTGTGAGCAGGCTATTGCATGGGTATGTATTTGTTAGGGGCGGACTGCCTGTTGAAAGCAGTGCAGCATTGCAATGCACATATCTCGAGCGCATGTGACCCGCACAACTCACCAGGTCCGCCGCCAATGCAGTGAGAGCTGGGTCCAAGCTTGTTGCCAACGACACTCCCCCGCCGGCACCTGCCACTGGGGCTGCTGTGGCCACAGTCACCCTGCATGGCAGCATGGTACAGCCTTCACAGCCATATGGTGGCTGCAAGATGTGCATAGCAGCCACCCTCCACTCAGCACAGCACCGCAGCTGAAGCCGGGAATAAGAGGAACATGATGGGGTTCTGAAGCCATCTGCTGTGACCTCGTGCCTCGAGTGTCTCCGAAGAATGTGTGATCCACAGCGGCATGCTGATGCAAGTCAAGACCACATGCCTGTCCAAAAGGTTGCCATCAATGTCTCCAAGCGCTGCATCCGTCTCCACCAGGCTTTCTCCCATCTTCACGTCATCTCCCTCCCCGTCAGAAAACACCAGCTCCCCTGGTGCCGCAGCGGCACCCTCTCCCGCAGCACCACCAGCAGCGGCACCAGCCTCGCTGTGGGCTACTGCGGCGGGAAAGGCTGCCCCACGCCGCGGTTTGGCTGTGCCGGTTCGCCGGGTGCCTGTCTTCTTGCGGCGGCGTGCGTTGTGCCGTTCTAGCTGCAGCCAGCCGCAGTTCAGTCACAAAAGTTCAACGCTATGTGACTGGCAGCCTGTCAGATCAGACCTAGTTGTATCCGACCTGATCGTAAGCTTGGTGCTCAGATGAGTATGCCACTACTACCTAGGGAACCCACCTGCTAAAGTTTACGCTGCCCTCCATGTAATTTGTAAAAAATGCACCGTGGAAATGAGATGCGCGCACATAGCACACGCTGTGAGCGCCATGATATTCACGAGCATGAGATGGCTTAGCTGAGCACATGACGCCTACGCATGGGTTGACACGCATGCCTACCTTCCTGCGGCAGGTGCGGCGGTCCTCATCAAACTCAGTCAGCGGCTGGAAGCGGCCGCACTGCTGGCAGAAGCGGTGGGGCACGCCGTCGCGCAGCATGGAGTGCATCTGGACGTGCTCAGGGCAGATCTTGTACCTCTGCATGGGCGTGCGCACAGCCAGGTTATCACACTCTCAGCTCCCTGGAGCTGGGGTTGAGTTGCAGTTCCGCAAAGCTGCACGTGCCCATGCCGTGCCACTGAAAAGCTGAGGAGACGGCAGCCTTCCAGACCGTACCGCTGGGGCCCTAGCAGCCAGCGTACCAAAGCACCAACAGCTTGGGACGCATGGGACAGTGAACCACAGTATCGAACTACTGCTGCCTCCCAGCCATACCATGTAGTATTCCTTGAGACTGCATAGGTCAGCTCGACACCCTGGCACTTGACACAGCAGCGGCCGCGCTGTGGGAATGGGCAGCTGCTGCTCTGTGGGTGCTGGCGCGGCGCCAATGCCACTTTGCACAGCCCACAAGTCCAGCTGGGCAGCCTGCGCCAGCAACGGGCTACTGGAATTTGCAACGCTGAGTTTGCTTGCCCCAGCCAAGCATGCGCGCAGGACCGTCAACCCCCTCATAGAGCCTGTTGGGGCTCTTGTCATGGTGACAAGGGCAACATCAGGGCACCTGCCTTCCACCCAGGCAACCCAAACCTACGTCGCAGTGCAGAAAGGGTGCACACGGGTTACGACCCACACTCGCCTGTGGATTCATCTGCTGCTGGAACAGGCTGTTCGGCGCCCCTGCGGCTGCTGCTGGGTAACTGCCGAGACCGGCCACCTGTGGAAACCCTGCTGTGCCACTCTCCAAAGCGGCTCCTAGGCCTCCTGCAGCTGGTGCAAGGCCAAATCCCCTGAAAGTGGTGCTGAAAGGGTGCAGAGCATAGCCAGCGAAACTGCCAAGGGTGAACGGATTGGGAGGGTGATTCTCTTGAGGCTGCATGGTTGCTGTGCTGCCTTACTTGCTTCAGCATTGACATGGGAGCCTGCATTTTCAAGATCCTGGCGGCCGACCCCTAGGAGCTGGTATTGCTTTGGTAAACCGTGCGTGGCAGTTCTCAGAAGCCTTTTTCGTACCCTGGAACCTTCCCAAAAGACTGAGACCTGCAAAGAACCTAAAGTTTATCTCGCTTGTCATCCATTTTGGAGGGCGGCCAGCCATGTGATGCACAGCTTTGATCTTGGACCTGCCGACGTCGACTACAGCTACAGGTGAACCGTCCCTATGATTTTGAACCCCATTGGCGTTCTTAGAACCAGAATGCAAGCAACAGCAGGGATTTAGGGTTCTCTGATGAAGAAGAGAGGGGTCAGAGGTACAGAAGTCCAGTGGCATATCGTACGGCTCCATGCTTGTGGTACCGCACGCCAATGCACGGGCCACATGCAAGGTGATCATGCGGTAACTTCCAGTCTCAGGCCCTCAAGCACCAGCCTTTGTACGACATCCACCACTCACAGGTCATCAGACGATATGGCCATTACAGAGATTAAGACTTGGTCCACCATTTCACCCCTCGTCATACAAAGCAAAGCCACCTGCGCACCTGCTTCTAACTGCATATGAACGAAATACAGACAGGCAAAACCACACAGCGAGAAGCCAACACAACGGGCTGTTCTCGAAATTCTCATGTGCAGGTTACCGCACACTTGCTCGGGGAAAAGAAGAAGACATAACCAGCACTAACTACAAGTTTGAGACTGGTACGAGCAGCAGGGCTGGCTCAGGGCCTCAGCCCCGCTAGCTTTTCAGCTGACCATCTGCTCGCTGCTGCCCCATCCAAGGCCCAGCATGGCACCTTTCTAATGCTAGTTGCTTAGTCAACCTCCTCCATGCGGCTGCCCTCATCCACATTCTCCTCAAGCTCTGGCAGGTCAGCATCTGCAACAGGGGCGACTTCCACCACATCAGCTAGCAATCAGGCGCAGAGCAAGCGGACATATGTCACCCACCTGCCTGCTGGGCTTGCTCACTACACAGCAGGTTCTGGGCCCAGCGCGCAGGCTGGTAGTGAAACATTGTTTGTGCAACAATATGTCCAGTGAACTGGTATTATGGAAAAGCGGAATCCATGCTTGTTACCCAGCTGTGCTCCCCCAGCCAGCCCCAGGGAATGTCACCGTCCGCTTGCCGGTTTTAGATGGCATTTCGACACAAAATTGTGGACACCTGCCAGCATGACTCACCATCAGCATCCAGCGCCTCAAGGTCCTCATCGATCGACAGCCCCAGCTTGATCATGCGATGGATACGGTTGGCAAAGGTGTTGGGGTCGTCAAGCGAGAAGCCTGCGGGCAGGTTGGGGTAGAGACACTTGCAGCACTTCGGCATTGGCATACCATTCATGGCAGGCAATACACGACTGCCCTTCAGGACACACGTTTGCCCTTCAGGACAGCTGGAGTCATCATAGCCGACTCAGACGTCAGTTATAGGGATTCTCCTCCAAAGCACTCTAACATCCTGAATACCCTCCAATCAACCCTCTCCTGGGCCGCACACTACCTGCCAGGCAAGCAGTGTGCCTAGCCACCCAGAGCTGGACTGCTCAGCGACGCATCCCACTTAGCCCACCAATAACATATCTTACCTGAGGCCAGCAGCGCGGTCTCAAACAGCAGCTGCACCAGGTCCTTGACGGTCTTGTCGCTCTTGTCGGCGTCGGCCCGCTTGCGCAGCTCGTCCATGATGGCGTTGTCGGGGTTGATCTCTAGCGTCTTCTTGCTGCTCATGTACATGGCCATGCTGCTGTCGCGCAGTGCCTGCGAGTGGCAACGAGCGAGATACGGCCTCTTGATAACTCAACACAGGTGGCAGTGTGGTTGGACGGGTAACCTGTTCAGCCCGGGCTTGTGCTCCCAGCATCACACCCAGCGCATGGTCCGCCATTTTGTGATGATGCCTACTACACTGCTCCTTTTCCACTTGCACTGCAGATCTGTCATCCTCTCAAGTCACCCCCACCTAGGCAAGCAGACCTAGCCAAGCAGATCTATCCAACCACATACACCCCAGCACAGCCGCATGCACTTTTGACCCCTTTGCCCCTCTCCTGCTGCACCCACCTGCGCCTTCATGATGCGCTCCATGTTTGCGCTCCAGCCGTACTCCCCGGTGACAAGCACGCAGGGCGAGTCCACGATGCGGTCGCCAACCACCACCTTCTCCACCTTGTCGCCCAGGATGTCCTTCATCAGCCGGCACAGCGGCTCAAACTGGGCCTGCAAGGCGGAGACGACCCTGGGATGTTGAATGACAATACAGGGGACACACATGTGGCCAAGATTAAGCCAAGGTCCGGTGGGAAAGCAAGGCCTTGGCATGCAGACTACTCCTTCGAGGTAGCATTCTCCTGCCTCATGGGGAAACTAGGCTCCTAACCATCAGGGCTGGATGCCCCCGCCTGTTGCTCCCAACGCACCGCACAGCCATCCCCATCAAAAGGCCATACTGACCCAAGACACAGTCATGCACAGCAACATGCACAGCAGGCCCACCTTCTTCTCCTCCTTGGCCTTCTTCTCGTCCTCAGACTCCTCCAGCTCAAGCCCCTCCTTGGTCACGCTCACCAGCTTCTTGCCATCATACTCCTGCACAACACAGTCGTGGTGCGGTGACGCTGTGAGCCGGGAGCATGAGAGAAATCGCCATTTCCGTGGCAGGCACTGCACGCTGAGGCGCGAGCACTACCAGCCTGTGGTTCGGAACCATCCTGCCCGGGGGTGCTGCATCCATGCCTCAGCTCGTATGGCAGGGTAGCTAGTCTGCCAACACCCAAGCACAATGCTCAATCATTATATCATAATACTAGAAGCACCCAGTACAATGCACAGACAAGACATCACTAATGCAGTCCGACAGATACACAGAATCTCCCTCAAGCTGAACAGCCCAGATCACGGCTTCCGGGCCCCCTCACCTTGAGCTGCTGCACCACATACTCGTCGATGGGGTCCACCATGAACAGCACCTCGTAGCCGCGCTTCTTCAGCTTCTCCAGGAAGGGAGAGTTCTCCACGGCCTTGCGGGACTCGCCTGCGGTGGCAACACAGCACAGGGCGTCGGCACACGGAAAGCATCAGGTCTGGTGACCTTGCTTGCCCCGTCAACTTGTACACTTCCCTGGCTTGACCCTTCGTTGTGCACGCACAATGCAAAATCTCATTTCAGCAACTACACATCCAGCCACAACCACACATCAAGCCCCAACTAACTCCCAACCCTGCTTGCAACCCTGCTTGAGCTCCCTGATGCAGCAGGCCTCCTTTCCAATATGCTTGAATAACCATGAGACTATATGACTAATCATGATATTATAATAACCACTTGCCCCCTGCGCGCACCCACCCACCCACCTGTGATGTAGTAGACAGCCTTCTGCTCCTCCTTCATGCGTGTGACGTAGTCCTTGAGGCTGGTCATCTCGTCGCCGCTCTTGGTGGAGTGGTAGCGCAGCAGGTCGGCCAGCTTGGCGCGGTTCTGGCTGTCCTCGTGCACACCTGCGATGCGGGGGGCAACGTGCAGCCGGAGTTACACAGTGGCCAGACCTCTAGCCAGGGGAGCACCTCTTGGTGGCCTGCTTGCAAGCAGGACCTTAGTGAACCCCTTGTCTCCTCTTGAAACATGTGCACACCACATTTCCATAGACGAACATGAGGACAGCCAAACAACTTTTCAGAAAGCAGAGCTGATTTCCTCAGCTACTGCCCCGCTCAATGCTCGCGCGATCAAACAGGCCCTGCCAATAATGTACAACTTCCGGCACACCCAGTCCAGTACAGTTTCTGTCAAGCTGATGGGCAGCAAGCAGGTCCAGCTGCCAGCATGCCCTCCTCTTACTCAGCCTGCTGCTCTCGCAGCTGGTGCAACACAACTACCTGCTGACAGGGCACCCCACTGTTCAATCCAGCCACCAAACTAGCCAGTAACCCACCGAGCCAGCCAGTTGCCATGCCCAAAGCCAGCAACCCCCTGGCAGCCAGCCGCACTCACCCAGCTTGAGGTTCTTGGCGAAGGCCTCATAGAACTTGTTGTAGTCGTCCTTGTTCTCGGCAACCTCGCTGAACATCTCAATCACCTTCTTCACAATGTTCTTGCGGATGACCTGCATGCAAGGCACATGAACAGTTGACCTACCCGCATATGCTGTTGTGGTGTCAGTGCAGGTACCAAACACAGCACCTCATATGACGTCCCGGTGTAGCATGCTGTACCCAAGTCACTTTCAGGCAAGGTGTGCATAATGCATCTGCGCCTCTCATCTGTGGACAACTTGCTTGCAAAGGGATGTACTGCATTTTCTTGCACATACCGCCCCGCTTGCCAACCCCTGGTTGCAGGCTCCCTTACACCACAGGCATGCAGGCATGCCGTGGCCTCCCACTGCAGCCCCAGGAGTGTCTCGTGCGCACCTTGAGGATCTTGTTCTGCTGCAGCATCTCACGCGAGATGTTGAGCGGCAGGTCCTCCGAGTCGACCACACCCTTGACAAAGCCCATCCACTCGGGGCACAGCTCATCGCAGTTGTCCATGATGAACACGCGGCGCACGTACAGCTTGATGTTGTTCTGCACATGACAAGGGGCAGGAAGCGAGCATGAGGAAGAGTGCATCGAGGTTGTCTTCAGGCTGCCCTTGTTGTGGGGCTACCCTCGAGGTCACATACCCTTACAGGATGGCAGGTAACGGGCTGGCCGTCAGGTGCCATGCAAAACCCAGGCACTTACGGCGAACATACCCCCCGCTTGTGCCCCACATCACTTCCTGCCCACCACCAAAGACCACTCCGGGAAATCAGGATGCCTGCCCCCTGCCTTGCCGCCTCCCCACCTGCTTCTTGCGGGTGTCAAACAGGTCAAACGGCGCGCGCTTTGGGCAGAACAGCACCGCCTTGAACTCCAGCTGGCCCTCAACGCTGAAGTGCTTGTAGGCCAGGGGGTCCTCCCAGTCATTGGTCAGCGCCTTGTAGAACGCGTTGTACTCCTCACGGCTGCACAGAGAGAGGCGAGAGAAGGTCAGCCAGGGCCAGGGCAAGGGTCGGCTGGGAGGCTTTAGAAGCGCACCGCAGACAGCAGATGCAAATTTTAAGTGAAGCAGTGCCAGCCAGCAGGTGCACATACCCCTGCAGGAAACCGCCAACAGACAGGAGCTAGCCTTCTGAAGGCTATTGCTACATAAGAGCAGCCCAGCCCACAACATGCCATCCCCAGGGCACTTATACTGGGCCTCAGCTGGAGGTGTGAGACCGTACCTGATCTCATCGGGGTTGCGCATCCAGATGGGCTTCTGCTTGTTCACCAGCTGCCACTCGTGGGACACCTCCTTCACCTTCTTCTTCTGTGTAAGCAGCAGCAAGGCAGCTTGGTTCAACACCATGTCCAGCCCATCCCAAGCACACATCCGCAAACCCCGCCATGCAAAGTGGCCACATGGCCAGCTCTGGTCCTCAGCTTCGCGAGACCACTTCATCAAATCATCGTAGATGCAGCTTATATCCCATAGCAGCGTACCCAATGTCAATTGTGTCAAAACAAGCCCCGCGCACAAGCAAAGTTGGAGAAGCAAGGCCTAGAACAGATGCACAACAGGATCAGATGCTAGCACCTCAGATACCCCACCTTCTTGTCCTTCTTCTCCTCCTCAACCTCCTCCACCTCTCCCTCCTTTTCCTCCTTCTCGGGCTCCTCCTCGTCGTCAGACACCTCCTGCAATGCGAAATGTCAAGTGCAGGGCGTCATAGTTCCGCCATGTTTTCAGCACCGCACAGACACAACTTGTCCTCCCCAACCCGCCATGTACCCTCACACTGTAGGAGAACCGCCAGGCATGTACCCTCCAATTGTAGGGGAGATGCCAGGCAGAGACCCAAACTGCTACTCAGCTAGTCAAGACATCAGTAACAACTCTGCCCTACGCAGAATACTACTGCCGCAGCCTCGCATGGCTTCCCCTGAGTAGGCATGAGGGTCAGTGTCCCAATTGAGGCAGCATCTGCACCATCTCAGTGCCAAATAACCACCCTAGACCCCAGTCAAAGTGCAGACCACCTACCTCACCTCATTACAACACTAGCCTTCTCTAGAAACAACTCTACTGACAACGCTAACCTTCTCGGTGGTCTTCTCGGTCCAGATGGAGATGGGGTAGGAGATGAACTCAGAGTGCTTCTTAATGAGGTCCTTGAGGCGCCGCTCCTCAAGGTACTCCAGCTGGTCCTCCTTCAGGTTCAGCACGATCTTGGTGCCGCGGCCCAGGACCTCACCTGCAGCATGGGCAGACAGGTACTCATGGAAATGCGGGGACGCTGGCAGTGCCAGATTGGACAGGGAAATGATGCGGGCTGGATGCGGGCTGGAACCAAGGGAGTATGGCAGACACCCAACCTTCATGGGCCAAATAGGACTCGTGTTTGGGTGTAGGATTTGGCAGTTTTGGAAAGGAGGGTGCACGAGATCAAACACTCGCCCTGCTAGCAACACCGGGCACCCAGGCCACCTTGAAGACTCAATGGCTCGTGATAGCCCATTGATGGCTAGCAGTGGCCCGAGCCCTCCCAGGGCTTGGCTGGACTCACCCTCGGTGTCACGGGTAATGGTGAAGGAGCCGCCGGCCTGAGACTCCCACACATACTGCTCGTCATCGTTGTTCTTGGTCACCACAGTCACCTGCAAGGGCAATATGTGGTAGCCTGCTTGGGCAGAGTGGAGGTCTGCGCAGCAGGGCTCCTTGTACAGATGCCTCATGGATATGCCAACACTCGCGCTCCCCCAACTATTAGTGGGGTAGGCTGGGCAACTCCTTTTTACCACAACACAACACAACACAACCTTAACCTTATAACAACCACAGCGGGTATATGGCCTGCATCAAAATGAAACTGCAGACCAGCCTGTCAGCTTCAAGGCCAGCTACCATGTCCCTCCCCCCCAAACCAGTGAATGCTATAAAGACCAACACCATGCATGGGTTTGCTCCCACCCCCACACCAGATTTCGGCGCTCCACTAGTATAGCTAATGGTTGGTACTAATATGCTAGTATTGTAGTTGCTCACCTTGTCGGCCACCAGGTAGGCGGAGTAGAAGCCCACACCAAACTGGCCGATCATGGACACGTCAGCGCCGGCCGACAGCGCCTCCATGAAGGCCTTGGTGCCGGAGCGGGCAATGGTACCCAGGTTATTGACCAGGTCAGCCTTAGTCATGCCGATACCCGAGTCGACGATGGTCAGGGTGCGGTTGGTCTTGTCGGGGATGATGTGGATGTACAGCTCGGGGTTGGAGTCCAGGACGGACTTGTCGGTGAGGGACATGTAGCGGATCTTGTCCAGGGCGTCGGAGGAGTTGGAGATGAGCTCGCGCAGGAAGATCTCCTTGTTGGAGTAGAAGGTGTTGATAATCTGCGGGCAGCGCAGGAAGAACGGCCAGGGGTAAGGCAGGGAGCTGGTGTGTAGCAAGACCAACATAGCGTGGAGGAGAGTACGGAATGGACGAGCAAGACCAGTAGGTCACAACCCCAATCGGGGGGTCCCCCGGGTAGTGAAGTAAACCAACACTACTGGCGGGTGGTAGAGCAACATTGAGAGGGCAATAGATAGCAGCTTTCATAATCCATGCTAGGGAAAGTACCAGTCACGCTATACCGAGAGAGGCTAAGACTACAGGGCACCAGCACTGGGCTTCTAGAAACTCACCAGTGACAGCAGCTGGTTAATTTCCGCCTCTGCACACAGGGTACCAACAGTACGTTAAGAGTGCTGATCGGCTATTGCGCTAGCTGGTTCCGGTCCTGGCATACCCACAGGTAGCGCAGCAACGGCAAAACAAGCTGATCAGCGCCGCAGCCATCAGCGGCATGCAGTGGCATGGCCATCAATAAGCACTCACGGAAGGCATAGGTCTCAGTATTCTCGGACGCCATTATGGCTTCCTGACCCTGAAGCGCACTTCGCACTGGATTTGCTCAGGCCGGAGGAACAAGGCAGGCTGATTGCTTGATGGGCGGACTTGGTTGCGCAGGTGGGGGCAGACACTAATTGCCGAAGCCAAGCACATCCAAAGACGGAGGGCAGGGCCGTGTGCGGAAAATGAACCGGTCAAGCGAGGTTCCCGCCTTACGCGAAGCTTCTTGAAGAAATTTGCCACCGTTTCAAAAACACACCACGTCCACCGAAGTTCCTGAGAATAGCAATTCTCGAAACCCAGTGTGACTGTCGGCCTCTTAACCTTGGGGTCTGTAAGAGTGCCGCAGCGTCTAGCCAAGGACATGGCAAGCCGGCAATAAGAGCAAGACCTAGTGTTGGGTTTCTCGAAATAAAGTACGAGAATAAGAAGTGCCCAGCGCTGATCACGCGCTCTGACATCACTCAGGCTTGGGTTAACTCAGTTGATGCCCAAGTTAGATGCCCATGGCAGGTAGCAGTGCTTGCAAGAAGGCTGACAGGATGAAGAAGGCTAGGAGAGCCATCACTGCCGGCCATGCCTTGTTGCCAGGGAACTCCTCCCCGTTCACTGCAAGCGGACACACAAACTGTGTTGTAATGCCTGTTCCAGGGCAACGAGCTACATTATTGGCTGCGTCTGTAGCAGTACTCCATACGCGAAAAAGAGCAGGACGGTGCTCACGGGAAGATCGCACCGAAGATCCCACTACAGTCTGCGGATATTGAGAGCCAAACTGCTGCCTGACTGACCTGTATCCCTCGCTCGTTGGAGGTAATATGCAAAAAGAAATACGGCCGCTGCGAGGCCCAGGCCGTAGCCTGCTGCGCTGACTGGCGGTCCTTGCTGCACTAGAGCCACCGCCTGCAAGTTTGGCAAAATTGGATTGCCAATCCTCCACGGCTGAAGGCGCCGGCGCAGGCCAAGTCAGACCATAATGCTGCCCCTGAGCTGCTGCCATGCCTCCTATTGCTTACACAACCACCGATCTTGACGCCAGCTTGATAACTCTGCTTCAAGCTCCGCTTCCCCCTTGTCAGCGATCAGGCGTTCCAAACCGGCCACCCAGCCAAGGGACGGTGTTTACCAGGCCTTGACTTGGCTGTCAACCCAGGACAGTAAAGTGACAATTGTTGACATCGCAGCTCACCGCTATTGTAGTAGCAGTGCCACCGACGGTTGTGGGCACACTAGGCCGCCCCTTGTCTGCCGGCTGCATGGTAAGTCCACGAAACGCTCCCTCCGCACCCACCACGGCAGCTGCAAGCAGCATAGAAGCGTGTCAGGGGTCAGTATTTGAACAGACCTGGCTGAGTCACCTTCGCTGGGGAGAAACCACTACCCACCAAAAGCGATTGCCTGCTGTGTGAGTGCCACTGCTGCCTCTGCGCCATCAGCTGAAGCCCGGACCGGGGCTGGTGCATGTCTCCCAGGCACCCTAGTTCTTTTATGATCTCCGAACTGACTCTTGAAAGCGGCACGGCGCCCATAGTGTCTTGCCCGCAGAGTGCAGGCATATGATGCCATCAACATTACAGCGTTGGTCATTATCACCCTGTTGGTAAAGCTCACTGAGACTGCTTGATTGTGAAAGCCATCAGTTACAACTTGCAGGACCAATAGATCAAGGTGAACTCCCGCTCGCGCCTAGAGTGCTTCAAGCTTGGCGACATTCCAACAAGCCACGATCAGGCCTCTCCGGACAGGTATGCGAGCCTGGAAAGGGGCTAACAGGCTCCTCCGCCTCTTGACCCAGCAGGCACCTAGTTACGAAATATCTAGTCCTAAGTTCTTGTTCGATCTGTTCTTATTGAGCACTTCTCCGCGGCTGTGTGAGGAGAGATTAGCGTAACCATGCTAGGGAGGCAGGGAGCACGGAAACTTGGCGCCTATGCACCTATGGCACTTAGGGCTGTGAGCTCGTTCACCCAACTTCCAGTTATAGATATCTCACCACTCATTGACGAGACTTCAGTAAGCCGGCCCATGCCAGGTGCTTCCCTTTCTCCTGGCTGTAGAAAGGATGCAGGGACCCAGGTGACTCTTACTTGTATGCAACCCCTGCAGAGTTTGCAGTCCAGGCTACAAACAGGGCGGCAGCTGGACACAGCATGCAGGGAGGTGGGGTTTTTCTATGTCCAAGGTCACGGCATGCCAGCCGAGGTGCAAGAGGGGGTTCTGGCAGAAGCCCGACGCTGGTTCTCACTCCCGGTGAGCACTGCTAGCGCTGTTGCTTGCTGCCTTGCGGCATGCCGCAAGGTTGCCATGCGCATGGCAACCTTGGTTCCGGTCGCTTAGGACGAGCCAAGGAAGCCATTGGAGCCTGGAACCTGGAACCTGGAACCTTTGGGTGCTGTTGGTTGGATTGCAAATTGGCATCCTGAAGCTCACAAGGATGCTTTTTAAAATGCAGGAGAGTGTGAAGCAGCAAATAGCTCTGAGTCCAGACAGGCACTACCGGGGCTGGCAGCAGCTGGGTGCCAATGTCACGAGGTAAGCAAAAAGGACAAGAGTCACCCTGCTGGTGCCTTTATGGACTACCTATGGGACTCTTACTTGTACCTGAAGCAGCAATTTTGTCATGGGACTAGCAACCACGGAGTGCTCTCGTTGGCACATGGTACATCCATGTCACTGCCTTTTGTCCTTAGCAAGCAACAAGTAGCTGTCCCTGCTCCGTGGCGAAGAGGCGCGCATGGCTGGCCCGCAGGTATGAAGGCGGCTATCAACGGGACTGGCATGAAGCCATCGACTTGTACAAGGAAGTGCTGCCGAAAGACCTCAAGGTAAGTTGGAGGTACTGCTGCAATAGGGCCTGCAACAAGGCCTGTCGGGTATCTGGTGGCATTGCCGGGCCCTGTGTTGTCTAGGATGCATGCAGGAATCAGCAGGGGCATTGTTTGGTCAGTTGCGCAGAACCCGATCAGCTTGGGAAGACACTGCGGCGGGCTGGTCATATATATCGGACCAACCAAGGGGCACAAGCATGAGTTAGACAGGCTGTCCAGCTGCTGAGACCTTAACTCCAAAGTGTGATTCGCCGTCCTCTCGCAACTGCCCAGCTTGAAAAGACATGAACAGCAGCGCCATCGGATAACAGCTCAAGTAGCATTGCTGGCCCCCTTCGACCCACCGCAGGAAAGCGGCCTCCAACCCAGTCCGATCCATGGCAGCAATCCCTGGCCAGACCAGGTCCCCGAGTTTGCCACAGCTCTGCGGCTGTACATTGACGGCTGTCTGAGCGTTGGGGCAGCCATACTGCGCGGCATTGCCTTGGGGCTTCAGCTGCCCGAGCATTTCTTCGAAGGACCCACGGCAGGTAAGATTCCATGGTGTATATAAGCTACCTTGTCCAGGCACAGCACCCTATTCATGCTGGCCGGACGATCCCACTGGCATGCTTTCACAGACTTCCACCAGTTTGGCACTACTTCACTGACAGGGTGGCATGTCTCATCCCTATTTCCTGCTGTCTCCCTTCCTTCTCATCTCCCATCCTAACCCCCGATCTGCTCTTCCAGCTTCCAACAGGGTATCTTGCCGTCTGTCTCTACAGGCAGGGACGGCGCATACTGGGTAACGCGGGTTATCCACTACCCTCCTCTCGCCCAGGGCAGCCAATACCAGGCCACCGGCTCTCAAGCAGCAGCAGCAGCGGCAGCAGAAAGGGCCGACGTAGAGCGCAGCACACAGCTGTCGTGTGGCGAGCACACAGACTATGGCCTTCTGACGCTAGTAAACCAGGAGAGCCATGTCGAAGCACTGCAGGTAGGCTTGGCTGTATCAAAATTGGCTAGGGAAATAGAAAGAAGGGGAGGGCACCTCATCCTTGTTAATTCAGCTGGGACGTGTGTGCCTGCCCTTCTGTAATGCTAGTGCTATTCAAGCAGCCACAGCCACACAGTGGTGATGGGTAGCGCCTTCAGACTGGGCATTTCTTTGGGTGCTGGGAACAGGATCTTGCCTACCCACTAGTGCGGGGTGGGTCAGTGCCCAAAGCCGTGGCCACAGGCTGGTCGCCGTCTAAGCCAACAGTTGAGCCGATTTTACGTGACACGCAGCCAGACCCCTTGGAAATTATCAAAAGTTTAGCTTGCCTTTCGCGCTACTAGGCGAGGGTCTTTGCTAGATGATGCCCCATCGGTGAGGTGACCTCAGTCAGGGACTTTGAAGTGGCGCAGGTTAAGAATGCAGATGGGCAGTGGGTCAGTGCCGCACCGCTGCCCCATTCGTTTGTTGTCAACATTGGCGACATGTTCAAGGTAATCCGCTGATGGGACTCACTGCATGAAAGGGCAGGAGTGCCTAGGCCTGCTTAGGAGGGTGGTGGAAAGCTGTAAACCTAGACTAGGCCTGCATAGAGGTGACGAAGCTAGCAGGTACCTGGCTGTAGCTCCTACACATGAACGCTGCCATTGCATGGCCGTTGCCAACACAAGCATCGTATGGCATGCACCTGTGTGCCTGGTGCACCGTCTGTGGCCTCACAAGTGGCCTTGCCCAGTACGTGCTGCTCTCCTCCCAACCTGAAAATACAGCGTGGCGCACACAGACATCCTTGCTCTAGACCGCACGAAAGGGCCAGCCATTAGGCAGCTGCCTGTGCCCCTCCAGGTGTGGACCAACGGGCGCTACACCCCCACCCTCCACAGGGTGGTCAATGGAGACCCCCGGCACTCCAGGGTGTCAGCCGCCTTCTTCTACGAGCCCTGCTATGAGGCCGTGGTGGAGCCGCTGCCTCAGTTCTGCAGTGACCGGTAAGCCTGCAGGAGGTATCTGTCCAAAGGATCGCACCTTGCAAGAAGCTTGGCCGCTTCCCTAGGGGAGTCGGATGGGTGGATCTTCCTATGAAAGCATCTTTGACCTCAAGGCTTTTTTGGGCCTAATGCTCTGTGCTTTCCAGTGTTTGAGCCAGGTTGCAGGTGTCCAGTCCGTGGTAGCCTTCCAGCGTGCTGTCGCGCTCGTTGTGTTGCCTAGAATGTTCGACATGTACCTTGCCTCATGGGCTGTCATCCTCCCCGGAGCAGTTGGTCAAGAGCAGTGCGTCCTGCAGCCATCGCATGTAGGCAATCGCAGCCCAGGTGGACCTGCATGTGCATACAGCGTCTGAGACCTGATGGCTGGTGGAACTAGTGGCACGCGCTGTGCGAACACACAGCATTAAGCAATGGGCACTGGGTGGGTGCTCGGCCCCGCTCATGTTGGCTCACTGGCTTCTGTCTGCAGGCCGGCACTATACCAACCCATAAGGTATGGCACCCACCTGGAAAGCAAGGTGCGTACCAACTTTGAGCTATGAGGGGATGCCAAAGGGCAGCGCCCCGCTGTAAAAACACCACAATGTGTACGGCAGCGCTCTGTAGGTGTCAGGCGCATACCTATGGTCGTGCTGCAATGGCCCTCTGCTGTATTTGCATCAGCCTAGGCTTACCTGGACTTGCAGTACTAGTATAGCCAGGGTGAAACAAATTAGTTGTTGTGGGCACCGGCCGGGGGCGTGATATATAATACAATCGGTCCTCAGGCCTAGTAAGGGGCCACCGCCGGTTGCATGCCATGGGCACATATCCCACAGAGCGGCCTCAGACCAGCAGAGTAGGTAGGGTGAGCGTGGCATTGTGCTTGATTGCTAGTGATGGTGGCAGTGTTGTGGTGTCAATATAGCGCCTTGTTGTTGTAGAATGCTGCCTGTGCCAGGGCTGAGCACTGGGCCCTGTACATGCCTTGAATTTCTCTGTAAACTTGCAAGCGGGGAAGGCTGTGTTTTCTACGCTGCGGTGCATGTGCTCGTTTGGCGGTTGCAGCCTGGTGGATGCTTCCTGTTGTCCATACGCTAGGGTGAGCTTATAGTGGCAGGTCAGCCTCTGCTAGGGGCAAGGGGAGAGCGTGCATCTATCTGGCCATGACACCGGGACTGGGCGTCCTTGACATACCAATCAGCAATGTAGTGCACGGGCTTCACCAGCAACGGCAAAGTGTTGAGTTCTGTTGGATCTGACCAGGCCCACACATGTCCCAGACCTGTTGAAGTTGACCATACCGCATATTGCGCAGCTTCCTCCCTGAAACCGGTGCTAACACCTAGTGGAGTCGCATTATACCAACCGTTCGTGCCAGCCCCTGCGACTTGGATGTCGATCTATCACTAGCCTATAGGTGGAGACGCATGCGTCCGCGGACGGCATGCCGCCCTTGTGCGCGGGAGCACTTTGTAAAACGCTGCGGATATATCTTCTGCAACGTTGCTGGAGCCCTTGGGACCATGGCTGAGACCAGGGAGCGAACCGTGCCCGCGCTCTTGTCAGTCCGGGCCGGCCCGGTTAAGGAGGGCTTGCCTTCCCAATTAGAGGTATTGATTTCGCCTGTCTCTTTACTGACTCTTCTCTGACCTGCAAATAATAAAAGTAAGGGTTAGTGTGCTACGCGGTAATCCGCCGACGGCCACAACACTGTACGGACAAGGGCCACAAATCTGGCCCCTTGCACCTTGACGAATCGAGAGATTGCCAGGAGAACGGCGATCTCTCTATTAAGAGATCAAGCAAGAACCCAAGACACATTCCATTCCTGCAGTCCTCAGCGCGCTGCAGCGCAGTTGCGGTTGGCCGTGAGGCTGCGGTCTGTCCAACAACAGTCCAGCTCACAACAAGAGGCGTGGAAGAAAAAGCCGCGCAGCAGAACTACCTTTGCTGCAAGAAGCAGGCTTCCAGCGGCACGGATCGCCTTCTTCCATGACGCTGCACCCCGCGGACAGTTCCCCTTAGACAGCTAAGTTACACCTCAGGTAAGCTTGCTCTTCCAAGCAGTGGGCTTCTAGGTGGATGAGGGTTATGGTTATTGTGTGGCCCACCGGTATTGGCACGGGGCCTCTACCCAGCAAAGTGTCGTTGTGTCGTGAAAATAGTCCCCCTCTCTAACTATGCACTCCACCCTGTTGATGCCTGTCCCTGGCTGGGCACGGTTTTGTCTGTGCCGCCCGGGGGATGCTGGCAATGCCGCATCGGCTAAGGTGTCTTGCTGCCTGGCCCCCCAACCGATAGTGCAGGCGAACCTGTCATCCTGACGCCACCTACGACAGAGCCCTGGATGTACGCCGCCATGACTCCTCGTCCTGTTGAGGGCCTAGTAGACACCCTTCTTCAGCAGGCTGTGGGCTCACCTGACCTACCAGCTGCTGACCATCAGCAGCTGTGTTTGGACGATGATAGCTCTTCAACTAGTTGCGGCAGCGGTTCAGAGGATGGTTCCAGGGTGGAGGCTGGAGCTGAGCCCAAGGGGGCACCCACTAGCGTGGATGCCCGTTCAAGCGCACTGAAGGCCCTTGCAGGCATCAGCAGCGTAGTGTCCAAGTCACGGTGAGTGCAGGTCCCAGGTGGCATGTGCCTGCTGCACATGCTTGCTGCTCCCTTCCATACTGCGAGCCCTGCAGGCAGCTGGCTGCTTTGACTTTCTCACAGGAGCTCCTACTCGCGGCACCTGCGTGTCCTTGCCCTCAAAGAGCGACCTTCTATCCCCTGCCTCCATGCCTGCAGCAAGGTGGATGCAGAGGCGCTGCAGCAAATCAAGCAGCAGCGTGCCCAGGCCAGGGCGGCTCAGGTAGCGACCACAGGCGGTGGCAGCAACGGCTTCAGCTATGGCCCAGGATTGCTAGGCAGTCGCCCACACTCCCCATTGCCGCACAGTGGTGGCAGCAGCAGCAGCAGCAATGTGCGCAGGGTGTCTTTTGACTCCAGCACAGCGCCACACAGCAGCCTGTTTCGGCAAATGGACCCGCCCTGCACTGGTTCCATTATGGGCGCAGTCTCTTCGCCACTTCTGGAGGCCGCAGTGGGCCCCCAGCTGGGTCCGGCCGTGCTGCAGCAGCCACACGCCAGTACCTGCTTCCCCCTGCTGCCGCCGGCGCCTGGGCAGCCGCTGCTGCTGCCGCAGCAGCAGCAGCAGCCCCCGGGGCGGCGGCCGCTGCGGCCGCAGCGCTCGGTCCCCGCCAGCTTCCACTCTGCTGCTGCCAAACAGAAGCAGCACGCGCAGCAGTATGTAGCGGGGGCGGGCCCAGGGGCGCCTGCCGCCCTCATGCTGCTAGATCCCTCCGGGGCCCAGGGGTTAACAAGGTCCCAGCCTCCTAACCATCCCCAGCAGCTGGCAGCTGCACTGGGCGATGCTGGTTTGGGGGCTGTGGGAGCGGAGCTGTCACCGCCCTTTGTTGAGCTCCTGTCCACCCTGTCTGTGGGGGAGCTGGTCTCCTTGAAGGCTGCTGTGGAGCTGCTCATTGCCCAGCACGTAAGTCCAGGGGCCCCTTGCCATTGAGGCCACCCCATGTCGCCTGTGGGTAGGGGTTGCATGCGCCTGAGGCAGAACTTTACTCCTTCCCATCCGCCTGTTCCTTCTGTTGGCAGACGTTTTTGGTGATGTCCACAGTCGAGTTCATCACCTTGCACCCAGCCCACAGCGGTGCGCCTGGCAGGTGGCGTCTCCGACCGTGCTTCTTGTGGCATCTGTGCAGGCGGCTGCCTATGCCGCCACCAGCTGTGTACCGGCGGCCCCCGACCCAGCACCCCAGGCGATACTAATGCAGCAGGCGGAGCAGGCGCTGCAGCAGGCCCAGCGGGCAGAGCATGCCCTGCAGCAGCTGCAGCAGGCTCAGCGGGCGCAGCAGGCGGCAGCCATCCTGCACTCCCTCTCGGTTGCCGCGGCAGGCGGAGAGCCGAGCATGGGGACGGGCTACTCCCCTCCTAACACCACATTTGTTTTGCAGCGGCACGCTCCACACGTACCGCAGCAGAACCACCATCATCGGCAGCACCAGCAGGCGCAGCAGCCTGTGTCCGTCCCACCAACGCCCTTCACTGGGGGAGGCCAGGGGCCCTCTAGCAGGTATGGGGCTCATGATGTGCAGCACAATGTAGGAGGTGCACGGCCAGCGTTTTGCTGGAAGTGCTCCCTGGATGCCCTGCACCGCGCACTAGGGTGTGACTGGTGTTGACTTGCAGTAGCATCCCGGTAGCATCCCCTGCTGGACGTCAGGTTCCCCAACTGAATTCGCTCACTGTCTCAGCACACCCCCACACAGCAGACTGGCTGACAGGGTGCGCCTGTCTGTCCCTGGCTTTCGTTGCAGGGCGCCCGGTGCTGCCAGGTCCAGCTACAGCCCCAATCCCTCACCTAGCGATGCCACTGGCCGCCACAGCTCCGGATCCCTCAGCTCACTCTCTCCCGCCGACAGTGGCCCCCTGGCCGACCCCTCGCCTCTCCCAGCTGCGGAGCATCACCTGCTGGGGAACCTCCTGAGCTCGGCTCTGGTGAGCAGACTGGGCTGAATCCCTGCGTCTGGGGCCAGTCCCTCTTAGGGCCATCGTTGGATGTTTTGGTATGGGAAGTGGCAAGGCGCTGTCACCTGTGTCCCAGCAAGCTGCCCTGTAGGCTTGTTTGTAAGAGTTCCCCCAGGTTCAGGGGGGTTGGCCAAGCAAGCAGCCAAGGTGCACATCCCTGCCGGGAGGTCCCGGTGGTGTCGAATACAACAGTTACCGCCTACCTGTGCAACCTGGCTGTTGCGCAGGAGCCCGGGACCAGCAGCAGAAGTGTGCTGGAGGCTAGCGGCTGGGGAGCCGCAAATGCAACTGCTAGCGCCACAACCCAGTCCACCTGTTTCAACAACCACCTTGGTGAGGCAGGTATGTGTATCTGTTGGCGCACCCTACCACTACGCGGCCTGGCGTAGGTGTAACAACATCCCTACCTTTTGCATTGCTACCTCGGCTTCTGCCTGGAAGACTCTTCACCAGGGTCCAGCCCAGCATGTCTGACCCCACCATGTGTCCGTCCACCCCTTCCTCTCACCCTCACGTCAACATCCAGCATCCGCATCGCCCTCATTTGCTGTGGAGCTGCTCATGCCTGATGCCTTGTCCCTCATGCCTGACGCCCTAGACCGTTTGCGCGCCCGCTCTCTCTGCAGGTGAGGGCGCCCCAGATGTGACAGCGCTGCTGCAAAGCCTGAGCTTGAGCCTGACTCCATGGGCAGACGACGACCAGGTCACCACCCCGTCACTGGCCATGGGCTCTTCAGCGTCCTCTCAATCCCTTTTGGTGGCACCAACCCTGCCCCAGCGGCCGGGGGCAGCATTTCCGCCAGTGCCCCGCCGCGCCTTCAGTCCTGTGACGCAGGCTGAGCAGGCGGCATCGCCTACGGCATCCTTCCGGTTGCCTGTCGGCTACTGATGAGAGCAACCTTGAGCAGACGGCCAGCTTGCTAGCGTCGGCGTTGGGGTGAACCTCCGCAATGGTGGGGCTGTTGACAGGCATGTCGCGGACGGTGGTTTTTATTTGTTGTTTGGCGGCGTTGAGTGGTGGCCCCGAGGGGTGCTGCCTTTTCGAATGGGCAGGTGAGGGAGCTGTGCTGCTCTGTTTCCCCGCGCTGGATCTCGTACTGGGCACAACTTTTGTATACAACAGCTCACACTGCAGCGATTTTGCACCTGCCCTAGGCATGGTGAGCATTGACCATACACCCTAGGTACTGCCGACCGTACGATGGGTATTGAGCCTTGTCAGTAGGTCTATGCGCTTGCATTTTGTTGACTACATACCTTCACACTAGTTGTAGGCCTCTAGGCGGTTGTGCAGGCGCACCCAACTAAGTGTATTGACTTCATGTGCTTTCTATATATTAGCCCGCCCAAGCAAAGAAACAAGTTAGACACCGCCACGTTGGCCCTGTCGTTGGGTGCATGGCATGGAGTCCAGGCGCCTCATCCAACCCCTTCAGAAAGCTTCTCTTTCTGCCCCTTGGCTGTCCCCAATATTGTGTTTTCCGGAGCACTTTGGATTGCAGCCCATTCATCAATTGTTTTGTCAAGCACTCGTGCTGTCTTCTTTTTGCACCACGTCTCACCCTGCAGTGGTTGCTGGGTAGCCCCTACGTGGAGCCCTCGCATGTGGCTCTCATGCCCACGCGTCATGCTACACATTTATAGCATATGCTGGTTGGTACATTAATGCGGCGAAAGTCAGGACCCACCCATCTGCCCCTTGGGCTCTTGCTAGGTGCTTGATTCACAGTACCTCGACTTCACAGTGAGCTGTCCTGATGAGGGCTGTTGGCAAGCTGGGAGTGTGGTAAGTCAGAGCGCGCTTTTGTTAACAAAAAGATATATTGCAGCACGTGCTGCTACCACTTCCCTTCAATGTCTTGTTTGGACATGTCTTTCCCCCAAGAGTTTTCTCATGCGGTCCTGCTTTCGATTTACTGGCTGCTAGGGTGTTCAGGTTCCCATGGTGACCTGTGCAGCCTTCTGTGCTATAGTCTTTTACTTCCTTGTGTTCACATGTAAGTGAACAAATTTACGTCGTAACCCTTAGTGTTGTTCCTGTTTCTTGTCTCAGTGCCAGCACCCCCTGCAGTGCATTCAACTGACGTCAACGTTTAGCTATAGCGGAGCCTGTGGGCTTTAAGCTTAGTTAATTGATCAGTTAATCAACTCTGCGTGCTGGATGTGTTAGTGCAATTGGGTTGTGTCCACTGCTCGCCACTAGTGCTGCTGTACGATGCCCCTGACATTCTTTACTGCCTTCTTGTAACACCACGGGTTGCTGGTATCCACGAAGGCCCAGCTGCCAGCGTGCATGTCCTGCTTCACAGACATTGCACTTGAGGGTGCTGGCAGCAGTGCTACAGTCAGACGCTTCTGCAAATATTTGCGCTGCAGCGGTGGCAAGTGTACCTGGTAGGCTGCAGTGCTGCCCTTGCTCAGCAGGGTTAACCGGTCCCGGCCCCTTGCAAGTGCACATGCAAGGGAGACCAAACACACAGGGGGACTTGTGAAAATTACACAACATTCCATGTTTCATGCAGCCCCTGTTCAAGCTGATTAGGTACCTGGCCAACACAATTGGATTATAGAAAACGCCTGCAGCTCAATATTCGACCAACTACTAGGTGCCACTGAAACTGCCATCCTGAGTGGGTTAGCATGCTAGCTACCACATGCTAATATTCCAAATGGCTGCACAGTGCAGTGCCATAGAGGGAATATAGAACCTTTGCGAACTACTTCTACAGCACTAGCCTACCTCTGTACCTACCTACCTACTCTGCCTAAGAAGATGTCTGTTGTGGAACTGCCAATGCTGCAATGTTCTCCCATGCGGCTATTATCAAGGACATGTAGGCTCCTGTCCATCAACTCTGTCTCCTACTTACTACTTGCTATTCACTACAAATGCAGTCCGCCAGATCGTTGCTATCACCAATAGCTGCTTCACGCTGTCTCCTGACCTACTTGTTGTCAAGGGAGCTGTCAAGTAGGTGTGCTACCCGTACTTTGCCTGCTGGTGTAAGCCGGTGGCAGCCCAGCACGTTGAGGCTCAGCAGGCTTTTCATGCTGCCCAGCGTGCCCAACACGGCATCAGATACCCTCCACGAGTATAGCAGATCCAACTTGCGTTAGCTCTGTCAGCGCTGCCAGCAGCTGGATCCCTGAGAAGGAAGATAGCAAGACGAGGCTGTGAGTTTGGGGCTCAACTATTTGCAGTATGTGGCAGGAAGGCAGTCTGTCTGGTGAGGCCTGGCAAGAGGCCACACAATCTGCCGGTGCAAGTGGCCTCTGAGAGACGCATAACCTTGGCAAAGCACAATGTAAGCAGCCCCCAACCCACGCATTTTAGCAGTCAATGCTAGTCAAGTCTTACACTCCAGCGCAGAGTGGATGCCCCGGTCCATACCTTTATCTGTGAAATTCCAGCAGAACTGCAGCTCCAGGTCCCTCAAGGCCTGCATCTTGGCCAGCGAGGCTATGCCCTCATCAGTCACACCCACCATGCCCTGCAAGCAACCATCATAGAAAGTATATGAACGGCATTCCGGCACGTCAGGATGTTCGTGCCACACACGCACATGATTGCAGCCTGGCACATCAAGAAAAGGCTAGCGCAAACATAGCACATATGGTTGTTTGAACAGCCGGTGAGGTGCAGACAAGGGCCACTACCCATGCAGAGCTGCTGCACCCCGCCACGTCTGAAGCAAAGGGAGCGATGCCCAACTCGTCGCCCACCTGTAGGCTGAGGGATGTCAGCCTGCTTAGCTCCGCTGCCAGCGCTGCCAGGCCAACATCACTGACTTGCCGGCAGTGCTTGAGGTTCAGCTCCCGCAGTGCCGCATGTGCACCCCCCAGCGCAAGCGCAATCGCTGCCAGCCCCGCATCGCTGACCCCTGGGCTGTTCTGCAGCTGCAGCGCAGAAAGTGAGCCCCGAAGGGGCTCCCATGCAGCACAGCCCAGCCCTGAGATTCCGCTGCAGTCGCCAACATTGATGGTGACCAGGCTTGGCAGCCGGGACAGAGCCTCAAGGCCACGGTCAGTGAGGCTGCTGCAACCCTGAAGGGAGATGCTGGTCAGGGCGGCGTGGGGCCCCAGCAGAGCAAGGCCCTCATCGAGGCAGGGCAGGTCCCTGCATGGCAGTTGGAGGCAAGCTTTTGGTAGGCAATTGGGTAGGGCTAGCTGCCGCTGCCATGTGACACAACCCACAATCCTCGAGTGCTATGGCCATGGGGCAACTTTGGGGGCTGGTGCATGGCATTGGCAAATGCGTGCCGCACAATTGCAAGCACCGCTAAAACCAGGGTCCAGGCAAAACAGTCAGCTTGCGTCAAAAGAGGGGCCTCTCTCACTCTGCCACAGAAACCATGTGGACATCGCATCTCAACAGCAAGTTTCAACCCAAGGGCCTCGCCTCACCTGCACCCCTCCAGCGACAGTGAAGATAGCGCTGACAGCTTGCCCAACACGCTAAGGGAGGTCCCATGCAGGCCGCCAGTACAACCCGACAGGTTGAGGCATGACAGTGCCGTCAGGCAAGAAAGCGCGCACAGAGCTGCCGGGCCCCGCAGGCCAGTGCAGTGCTGGGCTCGGAGAGAGGCCAAGGAGGACGCAAGAGGCGACAGCGCCGCTAAGTTTGCCCCAGTGAGAAGCTTGCAGCTGCTGATGTCCAGGTGACGCAGGCCCTGCATAACAACCCAGACGGCCTAACACCAACCTCACGTGATATCTCACCCAGCAGGTGGGCGCTGTTTGTCAGCTCTCAAGGCAAAGCAGCGAGGAAACTGTCGCAGGCCACCGCTTCAGCCTAGTATATATGCAGGAGCAGCAATCTCAAAAGCTCACCAGCAGCCTGGAGAGGCAGTCGAGAGCGCCATCGGCCAGCCGGTCGCAGCTGCGCAGTGTCAGGCTTGTCAGGCCAGTCATGCCCGCCAGGCCTGGCAAGGGGCTGCCCAGGGTGTTGGCCAGGTTGCGGCAGCCTTGCAGGTTGAGCTCGTGCAACCCAGTCAGACCTGCACAGGAACACGGTATTCACGGTAGCAGCACGGTACCCTGCGCTTCCAGGTTTGGCCATGGTGGCTGATATGCTGTCCCAGCCCTACCTTGAAGGCTTAACATCTGGACAACCAACCCGCCGACATGAGACTTCGCAAAGGGTAACATTGGAATAAAAGTCAAGTGATGGCAGCAAAGGGCAGTTCTCTGCATACCTGAGAGGTGGGCAAGGCCTCGTGTTGTGATCTGCCAGCACTCCTGCAGGTGCAGCACTCTCAGCGGCCGCAGCGTCCCAATTGCCTCTAGCCCCGCGTCAATGATACCATAACAGCCCCTCAGGTTCAGCTCGGACAGGCCTGAAAGCCGTGATAGGTATGTGAACTCCTCGCCTGCAAGGATCTAAGTTGGGCTACTTACACGTGGCACCACAATCTGGCTCCCTGGATAAAACTGACAAGCTGCACACCCCAGCGTGGCACCTTCTTGACCCATCCCTATGCAAGCAGTCCTGCCCAAGCGAGAAGCTCGCACGCAATGCCGAGTGCGGCTAAAGACCAGCGACAAGCACCCGACAGGTGTCAGCTGCTTGAGCTCCTCAGCCCAGCGCACCTCGCAACGTCTCACAAGCCCGCATATCAAGCCGCGCCAGCATACTAAGCGGGTTCAGCGCAGGCAGCACAGCATCCCCCAGTTGGCAGCCTCGCAGGCAGAGCTGGGTGATGGCGCATGTGTGCTCTAGCAGGCACAGCAACCCTGCTTCGCTCAGGCGCATGCAATTCCAAAGCGTGAGGGAGGCCAGGCTGGAAAGAGTGGTAAGGTGGGCCAGCCCTGCAGGAGGCAATATAAGAAACGTCAATGAGCCTTGAAAATAAGTACTTAGGTGCAGTGCAGCAGGAAGCCGGGCAGAAATTTATCCTTGCTGGCTGCCAACAAGGCAGTTGCTGCTTGTTGTAAGGCAAAGCGATGCAGGCTGGGCAGACCAAAGGTGCTGGCAGAGCGAACCCTATAACCATGGCACAAACTGCACATGGCTCGGGCCAAAGACCCACTGAGCACACTTGCACGACGCCACTTCATCCATTTTCTTGCCATCCCCGTCATGAGCTAACCTGCATCCGTCATGTGGGTGCACCCGGATAGGTCCAAGGAGCGCAGCTTGGCTAAGCGACCCACGCTCTCCAGCATGCTGTCAGTCACAGTGGATATCCTGCTGCAGCCGCCCAGCTGCAAAGCTGTCAAGCTTCGGCACAGGGGCCCCTGCGCCAGGGCTGCTACCCCTTTATCTGACAGCAGCAGGCACCCAGATAGATCCAGGGATTGCAGCGGTGGCGGTGGGGGGGGCACGGGCGATACGAGCGGCTGCGGCCGAGGGGACCTGCCCCCTGCCACAGCTGCCGAGGCAGCAGCTGTGGCAGGTGTGAGGCTTCCAGCGCAGGTACCACTACAAGAGGGGCCAGATGCAGCTGCATCGGTACTTTTCAGCTCCGCCGTCATGGTGCCGGAAGAGTCCTCCGAGGCGGCGCCCGGAAGGGGCTGCTGGTGAGGGGATCGCAAAGGCGACCGCAGGAGCCGCCCTTGAGCTGGCAGGAGGCCATCAGCACCACCTAGCCCTGTGTTGTTGGTACCACCACTGCTGGGGAGCCCACCTCGCGGCGATAGCAGGGGTAGCCACAGGGATTCAGGAGGTGCCACACCTGCCAGCACCGCCAAGCCAGCATCTGTGACCTTGACACAGTTGCGGAGGCTTAGGTGCGTCAGCCGTGGCAGCTTGCAGATCTGCAATTAGGCGGCAATGCAGAGAGAAATCAATTCACTGCTAGGAGCAACTTGCAGGGCTACATGGGGTTATGCCCCACCATATCACACACCACCATCATGCAGCTAGAAGCTGGCCCATGCATAAATGAACAAACCAGGCCCGGCGTGTACTATGTAGGTAGGCACTGCAGGCAATAAAATACAAGGAAATTGCTTCCCACCTCCAGCAAAGCCGCGTCCGTCACACCCTCGCAGCCATCTAAGCTTAGCCACCGCAGTGAGGTAGTTGCTGCGAGCTCCTCTATATCCGAATCCTGGAGTCGCCTGGACCGCTTAAGGTCCAGGGATTGCAGTGCAGGGAAGCTGCAACTAGAGAAAAAGCCAGCAGAACTGAGGGTGAGGCCTTGGCGAGTTGTTTTGGCTGTCAACTACTATACATCACACTCTCTAGCGGACAAACGTCTTTGATGTGTCGCTCCTCCCTCGTCAGTCAAAAGTAAAATAACACTAAATAAGTCAGGGTGCTCACTACGCCTGACTTCTTACCTGCGTGGCACTTGCTTAGCTTTGAGCGCTCGTGGCTGCAGTGCATGACAACCCGCAGAGACTGCACGGTGCCACTGCCTGCAAACTAGCCGTGCTGCCTTGACATCTGCTACTGTCAGCTTGGTCCCCACTACCGCGCCTAGTATGTCAGCCGGCACTTCTTGCCAGGGGCCTGTCGGCGCCTGCTTCTCAACAACCCCACTGACTGCCTCACTGGTGCTGATTCTGAATGACAAAGGAAGGCCTTGGGCTGCCCCTTCAGGATGCGGCGTTGCCGGGGGCCAGAGGCACCTAGCTGAGGTGGCCCCTTTCCCTTGGAGCTCCTGACGTCTGTCCTGGAGGCTGGGACTGCTCCCCAGGCCAAGGGACGTGCCACCTCGTTCACTGGCGTCCATTGCGGCTGGCGTTTCGCTGAAAACCCTGTCAGTTGTTCATACGACCGTCTTGGGGGGACAAACGCCAGGAGCGTGCCTTAACAGGGCGACAGACCGCTCAAAACAAAGAAAGTACTGTCGAATGCTAGTTTCACTACCTAACAATTGCTGGTGTGCAGGGAACAAGGGCCTGCATCTGACTTGGGAAGGTTTGGATCTAGGTGCCTATTCCTAGTTGCCTGTCAATTCTTCAGTCGCCATGCCCTAAGTCTGATCGGCACTACGTCCTTGGTGGTCAGGGTGAAATTCCCCAGCCCAAGGTTCCCAGGGCGGGTTCCAGCTCATCAGACCGGGCGCCCAAAAAGTCCACCACTCAGACCAAACAGCACTTTAGGAGCCCTAGCATTTGTGCTTACAGTGTTCATCATGCGGATACTCGTATGCTCCTTGCTCCTTGCCTTGGCTGGCATCGCGAATGCCTCCAAGCCAAGCATCAAGGCCACAATCCTGGTATGTTGTAAACACAGCTTCGACGGCATCCGTGATCACCCACGGTCCCACTGTCAGAGCTTCACTGTGCGGGCCATGGCAAGAGTAAGCCTATCCTGTCTGGTGCAGGAGAAACCAGATACCTGCTTCCTCAAGGCAGAGAAGGGGGATCAAGTGAAGGTGCGCCTGTGCAGGGGCACACAGTTGCAGGCGGGGCCTTGTCTGAGCATATGGAGATTGCTTCTGGACCAAGTGCGAACCGTGCACCTATTAGGAGCGCTGAGCGCTCGTCTGTGAGCACTCAAAGCTGCTTGTTTACAGGTACATTATCGGGGGACACTAGAAGACGGTAAGTGCCAAGCAGGGATCCAGTCTCACTCCTGGCGTCATCCTTCTTTGGCAAGGAAGCATGAAGACCAGGCGTTGGCTCCGCTTTGTGCAGATAGGGTAGAGCGTCTTCCCTCCCCACGGCTACCCCGGCAAGGTCATGTCGTTGCGGTGTGTGCCATGAGCAGCAGCAGCTGAGTATGCACCCCTGCTGCATGGATCCCTGCAGGAACAAAGTTTGATGCCTCGTATGACAGGAATGAGCCTTTCGAGTTCAGGCTGGGCGCTGGCCAGGTCATCAAGGTGCGTGAGATGCGTTATCCGTGCTTTCGCCTGCCCAACTTGCTCTGTGGTTGCCCTGGTGTGGTGTTAAAAGCACTGTCCTGGTGCCTCGCCCTGCAGGGCTGGGACATCGGCGTGAAGGGCATGTGTGTCGGCGAGAAGCGAAAACTGACTATCCCTCCAGAGCTGGGCTATGGCGACAGGGGTGCCGGCGGCTTAATTCCAGGTATGCAGGGCAGTCTGAAGCCCAACTTACGTGCAATATGCGACCAAGAAACAAGCACAAACTGCCTGTGGCAGGTCATCAGCTTGGTTATATGCTGCACCCATCGTGGCAAGCTACATGGTTGGTGAAGTGTTGGCTTTCTTGCACCCTGCAGGCGGTGCCACCCTCATCTTTGACGTGGAGCTCCTGGGGATTCCAGGAAAGACTCGCAATAAGGCCGACCATTAGGGAGCAATGAACTAAGTTGCTGTTGGACCAGAAAGCCGCTGACAGGTTCAGAGATTAATGCCTCAACCGTAGGAGTGTGTTTGTGGGCTGTCACCCTCCCGTATCTTATTAAAGTGGATAATGATCTTCTGCCCTGCTTACTAGCTTACTAGGTTGCCAGGTATGCAAGCCTTGCTTTTCAACTATATCATTCCTACGGGGAAGGATCCTTCGGACAACAACACGCGTCAACAACCGAGGAGTGCACCCTGGCGAGGCTAAGCATCCTTGGGCGACGTGCAGACAAGGGAATTAACAACAACATGCTAGCTATCTATATGTCTAGACGAGGGAAGGCTCACTGCATCCTATCAAGTTTGCTCCTGCATGCGCCAGGTTCGGACACAACCATACCTCCTGCCCAGTAAAGTGTTCGTACAGTTCACCCCTAATTCTCGATTCGCACTACCTGCCACCATCAATCAAAGCCATCACTTCCATCCCCCCCTGCTGAAGCTGCCGGACTGCACACCCCGCAGACTCCGGGAACTGTTTAATGACCCGTCACTGTTCACTGAGCTTGCCGACTGTGCCCTGGCCAGGGACCTGCTACTGTCAATGCTCCGCATGGTACCAGCTGAGGGCTTAGCTAGCCGCGTGCCGGATGCTGCCGCGGAGAGCCTTGGAACAGGCAGCGCAGCCCTGCGGGCCCTGGCCTCTTCAGGGGACTCCCTGGCAGTTTGGGGCCTGCACAGGATATTGACGTCAGTAGGCTGCCATTACATCACCACAATCCTCATAAGTTGATGAGTGCCCTCGGTATGACTTGCCAGCTCTCACCCTAGGCCCTACACACAGGCTCCCACCGCAGCGATGTAGGGAAGGTACCTCACCACCACCAGATGTCTTGCTGTGGCACAGGCAAATATTGTTGGCGGCCGCATATCGTCACCACACTCTGGTTGGTAACCCACCTAGGGATGCTGCTGAAGGGTGATGCCTTGGCATTGGCCATTGCCCGTGCTGTCAGGCTGCCGCTGGCTGGTGTGGGGATCTTGGACAGCGTCGGCATCTTGGACTGCAGTGAGTGAAGAGCAAGCCTGTTATATGTAGAGGCTGTACATCCAGCATATAGCGGGACGCACCAGTCATGATATGTCTGGAAGAAGTGGCAGCCTTTACTTAAGCGTGAGGGCATTCGTTAGAAGAAGCTTAAAAAAGGCACATACTTTAGTTGCCACCAGCCAATACCATGCTTTCTGACCCTGGCAAAGCCCACCAACATACCCTGGCAGAGAGGGGCGTGACATTTTCCTCGCTTGAGTGCACCCTGGCCAGGTTGAGCTTAGACATGCTGGGGGCCCTCAGCCCGCTGTGTGGCTTTTCATCGCCCTCCCTGTCAACTCCTGCCAGGTTAAGACGCGATAGGCTGGCTGTTGGCTTTGCACCTGCAAAAGGTGAGGAGGAAGGGGGAGGGGGGGGGGGGGG